>CM073435.1:25672500-25975000 GCA_037114965.1 Monochamus alternatus | reverse complement strand
AGGGAGATTCACTAAGTGCACTTTGGTTTTGCATCGCTTTAAATCCGCTAAGCGCTGCACTAAATAACACTAAATGCGGTTACACTCTACCACATTCGACAGAGACAATCAGTCATCTTATGTATATGGATGACATTAAACTGATTTCAAGAACACAAGAAGATTTAAGAAAACTATTAAGAACAACAGAAAATTTTACGAGTGACACAAGAATGAGCTTTGGGTTAGATAAGTGTAAAACAAACCACATCCACAAAGGTAAATGGGCCAAAGCAGATAATTATAATCTCCGACAACAGCCAGGGTCAGGGACGATTACCGCGATGCACAGACACGAGTCGTACAAATATCTAGGTCTTATACAATCACAAGGGGTCAATACTACTGAGATGAGGAAACTACTAACGGAAAAAATGAAAACAAGACTCAACGCCATATTAAGAACGCAACTCTCTGGTATTAATAAAACTAAAGCGACAAATGCATTTGTAGTACCAGTTGTAACATACAGTTTTGGCATTTTAAAATGGACGATCAGTGATTTAGATACTATGAACCGAAACATAAGAACTGCATTCACAAAACACAGGGCACACCATCCAAGAGCATGCAAAGAACGATTCCATCTAGCGCGAAATATGGGGGGACGTGGAATCGCTGATCTAATGGTCCAACATAATGTGCAAGTAGAAAACTTGCGAAAGTACTTCTATAAACGGGCAGAAACATCTGCTCTCTACCGGAGTATAGTTAATATGGACAAAAATCTCACCCCACTTAATTTAGCCAACAAACAGTTACTAACAGATACTGAATTCTCAGTCGCCAACCTAGAGAGTAGATGGCTAGAAAAAGAACTACATGGAAGGTACCCCAATTTGTTACGGCAACCGCATGTAGACAAACAAGCCTCAGTTGCTTGGTTATCGAGAGGATCATTGTTTGCAGAAACTGAAGGATTCCTGTGTGCTATCCAGGATCAGATTATTAACACTAGATCATACCTGAAATACATAATTCAAGATCCAACAGTACAAACATCTAAGTGTCGAATGTGTAATGAAGGCAATGAAAATATTGAACACATTATAAACGGATGCAAGAACCTAGCAGCAACAGAATACACCACAAGACATAACAACGTAGCCAAAATAATACATGCACAACTTGCAGTCAAGTTCAACTGCTTGGCCGAATGTCTACCGTACTATAAGTACTCCCCAGAATCAGTGCTGGAAAACGACTCCTATAAAATATACTGGGACCGAGATTTGCTGACCGATAGAACCATTCAACACAATCGGCCAGATATATGTGTTTTGGACAAAAATAAAAAGACGATGCTCCTGATTGACGTGGCCATCCCTGCTTCTATAAACATGCAAAAGAAACATGCGGAAAAAATTGAAAAGTACTTACCTTTGGCGCAGGAGATGAAAGAAATTTGGGAGCTCGATGAAGTAAATATTGTCCCAATCATTCTTGGATCCACTGGAGAAATTCCAAAGCAGCTCTTTAAGAGTATAGAAAAACTAGGACTTCCAAGACACATGTATTTAACAATGCAGAAATCTGTTAATATAATGAGAAAAGTTTTAAATATAAATATAACTGAATAATAGAAGACCCAAATGTGTTGTACACACCCACATTTGGAGATACTTACCGTTAATAACGTGATTCTGTAAATAATAATAATAATAATAATAATAATAATAATAATAATAATAATAATAATAATAATAATAATAATAATAATAATAATAATAATAATAATAATAATAATAATAATAATAATAATAATAATAATAATAATAATAATAATAATAATAATAATAATAATAATAATAATAATAATAATAATAATAATAATAATAATAATAATAATAATAATAATAATAATAATAATAATAATAATAATAATAATAATAATAATAATAATAATAATAATAATAATAATAATAATAATAATAATAATAATAATAATAATAATAATAATAATAATAATAATAATAATAATAATAATAATAATAATAATAATAATAATAATAATAATAATAATAATAATAATAATAATAATAATAATAATAATAATAATAATAATAATAATAATAATAATAATAATAATAATAATAATAATAATAATAATAATAATAATAATAATAATAATAATAATAATAATAATAATAATAATAATAATAATAATAATAATAATAATAATAATAATAATAATAATAATAATAATAATAATAATAATAATAATAATAATAATAATAATAATAATAATAATAATAATAATAATAATAATAATAATAATAATAATAATAATAATAATAATAATAATAATAATAATAATAATAATAATAATAATAATAATAATAATAATAATAATAATAATAATAATAATAATAATAATAATAATAATAATAATAATAATAATAATAATAATAATAATAATAATAATAATAATAATAATAATAATAATAATAATAATAATAATAATAATAATAATAATAATAATAATAATAATAATAATAATAATAATAATAATAATAATAATAATAATAATAATAATAATAATAATAATAATAATAATAATAATAATAATAATAATAATAATAATAATAATAATAATAATAATAATAATAATAATAATAATAATAATAATAATAATAATAATAATAATAATAATAATAATAATAATAATAATAATAATAATAATAATAATAATAATAATAATAATAATAATAATAATAATAATAATAATAATAATAATAATAATAATAATAATAATAATAATAATAATAATAATAATAATAATAATAATAATAATAATAATAATAATAATAATAATAATAATAATAATAATAATAATAATAATAATAATAATAATAATAATAATAATAATAATAATAATAATAATAATAATAATAATAATAATAATAATAATAATAATAATAATAATAATAATAATAATAATAATAATAATAATAATAATAATAATAATAATAATAATAATAATAATAATAATAATAATAATAATAATAATAATAATAATAATAATAATAATAATAATAATAATAATAATAATAATAATAATAATAATAATAATAATAATAATAATAATAATAATAATAATAATAATAATAATAATAATAATAATAATAATAATAATAATAATAATAATAATAATAATAATAATAATAATAATAATAATAATAATAATAATAATAATAATAATAATAATAATAATAATAATAATAATAATAATAATAATAATAATAATAATAATAATAATAATAATAATAATAATAATAATAATAATAATAATAATAATAATAATAATAATAATAATAATAATAATAATAATAATAATAATAATAATAATAATAATAATAATAATAATAATAATAATAATAATAATAATAATAATAATAATAATAATAATAATAATAATAATAATAATAATAATAATAATAATAATAATAATAATAATAATAATAATAATAATAATAATAATAATAATAATAATAATAATAATAATAATAATAATAATAATAATAATAATAATAATAATAATAATAATAATAATAATAATAATAATAATAATAATAATAATAATAATAATAATAATAATAATAATAATAATAATAATAATAATAATAATAATAATAATAATAATAATAATAATAATAATAATAATAATAATAATAATAATAATAATAATAATAATAATAATAATAATAATAATAATAATAATAATAATAATAATAATAATAATAATAATAATAATAATAATAATAATAATAATAATAATAATAATAATAATAATAATAATAATAATAATAATAATAATAATAATAATAATAATAATAATAATAATAATAATAATAATAATAATAATAATAATAATAATAATAATAATAATAATAATAATAATAATAATAATAATAATAATAATAATAATAATAATAATAATAATAATAATAATAATAATAATAATAATAATAATAATAATAATAATAATAATAATAATAATAATAATAATAATACTCATACTCATACTCATACTCATAAGTTTATTGACGACTGTATATACAAACTTGTACATGAAGTGTCAAACAATGAAATAAACAAAATAGAATAATAACCATAAAAATAGATAAGATAGAATAAATAAAATATGCTATAAATAGTTCGATCCATGGTTAATGTATTCTTGAATGCTGTAGAAGCAATTATCCAATAAATAACGTTTCAAAAATACATTAAAAGTGTGAGAATTCATATTTTTAAAATCACGATTCAAGAAGCGATTAGTTAATACATTAAATAAGGTTAGATCCAATCTATTTCTTTTAGAAGTAGCGAGCCTTGAGCGTGTGACAATGAGGTCTTCGGCATGCCTGGTATTGTAAGAGTGAATGTCAGAGTGAGTCTCAAAGGCATATATATTACGGTGAATATCAGTTAAACTTTGAAATAAATAGATACAGGGAACAGGCAGAATTTTTAGGGTCTTAAACAATGGCTGGCAATGAGTACCGGGGGGAACATTAGCAAGAATTCGTATAGCCATTTTTTGTAAACTAAAAATTCTGCTTGCATAGGTTGAATTACCCCAAAGTGTTATACCGTAATTTAGGTGACTATGTACTAAAGAAAAGTAAACAGTACGAAGTACATTTTGTGATATACAAGATTTCAATTGGCGCATAACAAATATTTGCGACGATAGTTTCGTACTCAGAAAATCAACGTGCGAATTCCAATTCAGATAAGTATCTAATGTTATTCCTAGTAACTTTACTGGGTCTGATTTCGTGGCCCATTTATCTGCTGTGAAATGAATAGACTGGGTTTTAGCGTCGTTCAACTTGAGACAATTAGCAGAAAACCAATCCCTTGCTTGAGCCAAATTATCTGAGCCTAATTGAATATCGCCTGTTGATAAAATAGTTGTGTCATCTGCAAACAGAATGCAGTGATCCATTATCACATGAGGAAGATCGTTAATATACAGGAGAAAAAGTATGGGACCAAGAATGGAGCCTTGAGGTACACCATTCTTTACCGACAAAAATGCGGAGTCAGCCCCATGACAACTTACATACTGCTTTCTGTTTGCAAGATAAGACACAAATAAGTTCAACTCAGTTGATCTTATACCATAGTATTCCATTTTACAAATTAAAATGTCGCTAGAAACAGAATCAAAAGCTTTAGTAAGATCACATATGGTGGCATTCGACGAATAGCCCCCATCCAGACCATCGACTACAGCACCTACAAGATCAGCAATAGCGCCTAAAGTGGATTTGTTTTTCCGAAAACCGTATTGAACCCAAGATAATAACTGTTTGGACTCCAAATAGGAAATTAATTTCTCTTTAACGATCTTTTCTAGTATTTTAGACAAAACCGGTACTATCGCAATGGGTCTAAAGTTATTGACATCGTTCGAATCCCCTTTTTTGTGTAAAGGTAGTATTTTTGTTATTTTAAAAGCATCAGGCCAATGCCCTTCTGAAATACACTTATTGTATAAAATCGTAAGAGGATGTGACAAATGTGGAAGTAAAAATTTAATTATTTTACTGTTGGTATTGTAGAAATCTAAACTGGGCTTGTCTTTCAACATATTGATAGCACTTACCACGTCCGTTTCGAGTATAGTAGACATGAAAAATGAAGAAGAAGGCTTAGCTACCTTATTCAAGTAAAACCTTGAATCCTTGTTAGAGGGATTGATTGTACTTAATATAGTATTGGCTATATTTGAAAAGAACTCATTAAATTCATCAGATGAAATGGACGATTTTACAGGAGTACTCTTATCACCACGCTCAGTATTTATGATTTTCCAGCAAATTTTAGGCTTATTGTTCGAACTTGAAATAATGTCAGAGTAAGCCTTTCTCTTCTCATATTTCAACATTTTTTTATATTTTTTCCGCGCATCTTTATACGTTGACCAATCCTGCTCCTTTTTAGAGTCCAAAGCAGATTTTTTCAGCAGTAATACATTTTTGCGCATGATACGCAAATCCTTATTGAACCACTGGACACCGTGTTTATTATTCCTTTTAACATTACGTAGCGGAAAACAAGTCTTTATATTATCATTTAAATACTTTATAATACATAAGGCAACGCCATTGCTATCCTGATGCTGAAGATTCATATCTGACCAAGATGTGAGAATCTATCAAATAACGAGATTAACCCTTTATCCGTAATAAATCTTTGATTACTTGTGGAGTAAGACGAAATGTCGTGTCGATGGTACTGAATAGTTACAAATTGGGCATGGTGATCTGATATGTCAGGATCAAAATTTACAACTTCTAAAGCCTTTGAATCAAAATTAGATATAACATTGTCTAAACAAGAAGAAGAAGTCGAAGTAACCCTAGTGGGTGCATTGACACTATGATACAAACCATAAGAATTTATAATATACAACAGTTGTTTTGCAAAATCGGTATCTTGAATCAAATCTACATTTATGTCACCAACTATAATGATATACTTGTATTTAGTGTAGACAAAGTTAATCAAATTCAGAAAGTTATTTTTAAAAATAGAGAGGTCACCGTTACTGGACGATCTATATAAAGCTATTAAAATAGTACCAGAATTTACAACTTCACAGCCACAGAACTCAGCATGCACAGGTACAGAATATTTATCTAAATTGATCGCTTTAAAACTAAAATTAGATTTCCCATATATAGCAACGCCTCCGCGTGATGAATTACGACAGTAATAAGATACAAGAATATAGTCATTTAATTTTACAGAACTTATACAAGATCTGTCTAACCAGTGCTCAGAAATACAAATAAAACTGGCTTGAGTATCAGAGGCAAGAAGTCGCAAACGATCTATTTTATTAGCAAGACTTTGAACATTTAGGTGCAATATTGAAAATTTGTCGCTTAAACATATATCCAAGGCTTTACCGTTAGAGGCTTGGAAATAGGTTCATTAATCACTTTATCACTAATAGGTTTTTCTGAAATCATTAGCTCTCTCTTGAGGTAAGATACTTGATCTTGCAGCGAATTTATAGCTATAGCTTGATTTGTAATTGTCAGACCTTTTTGCCGTAAAAGTTCTTCCAAATACTTAATTTTAATGTCATCCACACTAGATTTAGTGTCCTGATATGACATCTTTTGTCCTTGAATTATTGGTTGATTACAAACAGCTTGATCTTCGCTACTGTCAGCGCAACAATTTACTGTAACATCATCGATAAACTTTACTGATTTCAAAGCATTCAAACAGCTCTTATGGGAAATAACGCCACATGTAATACATTTCAAACCAGACTGAACAGAGTTCTTGCATCTTTTACATTTGTTTATAGGTAACACACTTGCAGAGCCTTTATTTGACATAACTAGCACGTTATGAAATTCAGATAGTCATACGATCCAACTCAAGAGTGACTCTTGTGAAACAAACACAGTACTTAAATAATTGTGGTATAATTGAAAGTAACTGAAAATACCAGTCCAGTTTACCGACGTCCGCTCAATAAGGATTAAAAACGATCCATAAGATTAGAATAAAAACAATCAACACTCCCACAATAAAAAGTGTAGATGTAGCAAAATGCAGTATATACAAAAATATCGAAGCGGACAATCGCAATAATCTATCAAGGCACAACAAATTAGTATGCCACCAAATCAAAAACGAATTAAAAGTAACACTTTCACTAGTTTCAGTTCAATTCTGACGAGCACAATAAAATACGTAAAACTTGACACAAGTCAACTCGACTTAAATAAAATAATAATAATAATAATAATAATAATAATAATAATAATAATAATAATAATAATAATAATAATAATAATAATAATAATAATAATAATAATAATAATAATAATAATAATAATAATAATAATAATAATAATAATAATAATAATAATAATAATAATAATAATAATAATAATAATAATAATAATAATAATAATAATAATAATAATAATAATAATAATAATAATAATAATAATAATAATAATAATAATAATAATAATAATAATAATAATAATAATAATAATAATAATAATAATAATAATAATAATAATAATAATAATAATAATAATAATAATAATAATAATAATAATAATAATAATAATAATAATAATAATAATAATAATAATAATAATAATAATAATAATAATAATAATAATAATAATAATAATAATAATAATAATAATAATAATAATAATAATAATAATAATAATAATAATAATAATAATAATAATAATAATAATAATAATAATAATAATAATAATAATAATAATAATAATAATAATAATAATAATAATAATAATAATAATAATAATAATAATAATAATAATAATAATAATAATAATAATAATAATAATAATAATAATAATAATAATAATAATAATAATAATAATAATAATAATAATAATAATAATAATAATAATAATAATAATAATAATAATAATAATAATAATAATAATAATAATAATAATAATAATAATAATAATAATAATAATAATAATAATAATAATAATAATAATAATAATAATAATAATAATAATAATAATAATAATAATAATAATAATAATAATAATAATAATAATAATAATAATAATAATAATAATAATAATAATAATAATAATAATAATAATAATAATAATAATAATAATAATAATAATAATAATAATAATAATAATAATAATAATAATAATAATAATAATAATAATAATAATAATAATAATAATAATAATAATAATAATAATAATAATAATAATAATAATAATAATAATAATAATAATAATAATAATAATAATAATAATAATAATAATAATAATAATAATAATAATAATAATAATAATAATAATAATAATAATAATAATAATAATGATGATGATGATGATCCTCTTAAGAGACCTAAAATACCTAAATTACGAACAACAAGAGAAACAAGAGAAATACTGGATAAAGTTAATAGAACACTTGCTACTCTCGCTGAAAACTGTAATGACATCATAAGCATGCATGATCACATATACGCTGCAGCAATTACGACAATTGAACTACACAAACAAAAAATAATAAAAGAGGGGTCAAAAAATGCCGAGAATAAACCAAAAACGCCGGCCTGGGAGACTAGACTTACAAATAAAATTGACCGGATTAGACGTGAGATAGGAATTTTAACGCAATGGATGTCAAATTTGAAGCACCGACTTAAGACAGAGCGCAAAGCGATCACTATTTTAAATAAATATAAAAGCAGCACAAATAAAACAGATGTAGAAGTAATGGACCACCTAAAGCAAAAACTTAAAGTATATGCGAATAGAATGAGAAGATATCGCGAGGCGCATAGAAGAAGAATTGACAACAAACTCTTCTGCAACAATCAAAGAGCATTCTACCGCAACATCCAATCTCCCCAGACGAATGAACCCAATATCTTTCCGGATTCCGAGGAAGTGCGAAGATTCTGGAGCAATATTTGGGAGAAACCAGTAAATCACAAGAAGAACACCGAATGGATCAGAAAAGAAAAGAAGAGAGTAGAGAAGACACCTATAATGTCCTCGGAACATGTTAGTATAACCGAGTTAAAGGAAGTACTTAAACCATTGCACAATTGGAAAGCTGCTGGACCAGACAGAATTCAGAACTTCTGGTATAAAAAGTTTATCTGTACTCATGGAAAATTGGCCGCCGCCCTTGATGACATTTTTCAGCATCCCGAGACAACACCATCATTTCTAACGGAAGGGAACACATACCTCCTACCTAAAACTACACCAGCTCACAATGATCCATCAAAGTATAGGCCGATAACTTGTCTTACCACTTTATATAAAATACTCACCGGCATACTAGCAAACAGAATATATAAACATATGATCACTCATAAACTCTTAGCTGAAGAACAGAAAGGATGTAGAAAGCAAGCTCGGGGATGCAAAGATCAGTTAATTATAGATGAAGTTATTACAGAAACAGTAAAGAAGAACAGAGACAATTTACACACAGCATTTATAGATTACCAGAAAGCATTTGACAGTGTTCCTCACTCGTGGCTGTTAGAAAGTTTAATGATATACAAAATAGACCCACAAATAATCCGGTTTTTAGAAACGATCATGGATAAATGGAAAACTAACATAGTTATTAATTCCTCCGAAAGTGTGCTATTAAAAGTCCAAAGAGGCATATTCCAGGGAGATTCACTAAGTGCACTTTGGTTTTGCATCGCTTTAAATCCGCTAAGCGCTGCACTAAATAACACTAAATGCGGTTACACTCTACCACATTCGACAGAGACAATCAGTCATCTTATGTATATGGATGACATTAAACTGATTTCAAGAACACAAGAAGATTTAAGAAAACTATTAAGAACAACAGAAAATTTTACGAGTGACACAAGAATGAGCTTTGGGTTAGATAAGTGTAAAACAAACCACATCCACAAAGGTAAATGGGCCAAAGCAGATAATTATAATCTCCGACAACAGCCAGGGTCAGGGACGATTACCGCGATGCACAGACACGAGTCGTACAAATATCTAGGTCTTATACAATCACAAGGGGTCAATACTACTGAGATGAGGAAACTACTAACGGAAAAAATGAAAACAAGACTCAACGCCATATTAAGAACGCAACTCTCTGGTATTAATAAAACTAAAGCGACAAATGCATTTGTAGTACCAGTTGTAACATACAGTTTTGGCATTTTAAAATGGACGATCAGTGATTTAGATACTATGAACCGAAACATAAGAACTGCATTCACAAAACACAGGGCACACCATCCAAGAGCATGCAAAGAACGATTCCATCTAGCGCGAAATATGGGGGGACGTGGAATCGCTGATCTAATGGTCCAACATAATGTGCAAGTAGAAAACTTGCGAAAGTACTTCTATAAACGGGCAGAAACATCTGCTCTCTACCGGAGTATAGTTAATATGGACAAAAATCTCACCCCACTTAATTTAGCCAACAAACAGTTACTAACAGATACTGAATTCTCAGTCGCCAACCTAGAGAGTAGATGGCTAGAAAAAGAACTACATGGAAGGTACCCCAATTTGTTACGGCAACCGCATGTAGACAAACAAGCCTCAGTTGCTTGGTTATCGAGAGGATCATTGTTTGCAGAAACTGAAGGATTCCTGTGTGCTATCCAGGATCAGATTATTAACACTAGATCATACCTGAAATACATAATTCAAGATCCAACAGTACAAACATCTAAGTGTCGAATGTGTAATGAAGGCAATGAAAATATTGAACACATTATAAACGGATGCAAGAACCTAGCAGCAACAGAATACACCACAAGACATAACAACGTAGCCAAAATAATACATGCACAACTTGCAGTCAAGTTCAACTGCTTGGCCGAATGTCTACCGTACTATAAGTACTCCCCAGAATCAGTGCTGGAAAACGACTCCTATAAAATATACTGGGACCGAGATTTGCTGACCGATAGAACCATTCAACACAATCGGCCAGATATATGTGTTTTGGACAAAAATAAAAAGACGATGCTCCTGATTGACGTGGCCATCCCTGCTTCTATAAACATGCAAAAGAAACATGCGGAAAAAATTGAAAAGTACTTACCTTTGGCGCAGGAGATGAAAGAAATTTGGGAGCTCGATGAAGTAAATATTGTCCCAATCATTCTTGGATCCACTGGAGAAATTCCAAAGCAGCTCTTTAAGAGTATAGAAAAACTAGGACTTCCAAGACACATGTATTTAACAATGCAGAAATCTGTCATCCTCTCAACCTGTAATATAATGAGAAAAGTTTTAAATATAAATATAACTGAATAATAGAAGACCCAAATGTGTTGTACACACCCACATTTGGAGATACTTACCGTTAATAACGTGATTCTGTAAATAATAATAATAATAATAATAATAATAATAATAATAATAATAATAATAATAATAATAATAATAATAATAATAATAATAATAATAATAATAATAATAATAATAATAATAATAATAATAATAATAATAATAATAATAATAATAATAATAATAATAATAATAATAATAATAATAATAATAATAATAATAATAATAATAATAATAATAATAATAATAATAATAATAATAATAATAATAATAATAATAATAATAATAATAATAATAATAATAATAATAATAATAATAATAATAATAATAATAATAATAATAATAATAATAATAATAATAATAATAATAATAATAATAATAATAATAATAATAATAATAATAATAATAATAATAATAATAATAATAATAATAATAATAATAATAATAATAATAATAATAATAATAATAATAATAATAATAATAATAATAATAATAATAATAATAATAATAATAATAATAATAATAATAATAATAATAATAATAATAATAATAATAATAATAATAATAATAATAATAATAATAATAATAATAATAATAATAATAATAATAATAATAATAATAATAATAATAATAATAATAATAATAATAATAATAATAATAATAATAATAATAATAATAATAATAATAATAATAATAATAATAATAATAATAATAATAATAATAATAATAATAATAATAATAATAATAATAATAATAATAATAATAATAATAATAATAATAATAATAATAATAATAATAATAATAATAATAATAATAATAATAATAATAATAATAATAATAATAATAATAATAATAATAATAATAATAATAATAATAATAATAATAATAATAATAATAATAATAATAATAATAATAATAATAATAATAATAATAATAATAATAATAATAATAATAATAATAATAATAATAATAATAATAATAATAATAATAATAATAATAATAATAATAATAATAATAATAATAATAATAATAATAATAATAATAATAATAATAATAATAATAATAATAATAATAATAATAATAATAATAATAATAATAATAATAATAATAATAATAATAATAATAATAATAATAATAATAATAATAATAATAATAATAATAATAATAATAATAATAATAATAATAATAATAATAATAATAATAATAATAATAATAATAATAATAATAATAATAATAATAATAATAATAATAATAATAATAATAATAATAATAATAATAATAATAATAATAATAATAATAATAATAATAATAATAATAATAATAATAATAATAATAATAATAATAATAATAATAATAATAATAATAATAATAATAATAATAATAATAATAATAATAATAATAATAATAATAATAATAATAATAATAATAATAATAATAATAATAATAATAATAATAATAATAATAATAATAATAATAATAATAATAATAATAATAATAATAATAATAATAATAATAATAATAATAATAATAATAATAATAATAATAATAATAATAATAATAATAATAATAATAATAATAATAATAATAATAATAATAATAATAATAATAATAATAATAATAATAATAATAATAATAATAATAATAATAATAATAATAATAATAATAATAATAATAATAATAATAATAATAATAATAATAATAATAATAATAATAATAATAATAATAATAATAATAATAATAATAATAATAATAATAATAATAATAATAATAATAATAATAATAATAATAATAATAATAATAATAATAATAATAATAATAATAATAATAATAATAATAATAATAATAATAATAATAATAATAATAATAATAATAATAATAATAATAATAATAATAATAATAATAATAATAATAATAATAATAATAATAATAATAATAATAATAATAATAATAATAATAATAATAATAATAATAATAATAATAATAATAATAATAATAATAATAATAATAATACTCATACTCATACTCATACTCATACTCATAAGTTTATTGACGACTGTATATACAAACTTGTACATGAAGTGTCAAACAATGAAATAAACAAAATAGAATAATAACCATAAAAATAGATAAGATAGAATAAATAAAATATGCTATAAATAGTTCGATCCATGGTTAATGTATTCTTGAATGCTGTAGAAGCAATTATCCAATAAATAACGTTTCAAAAATACATTAAAAGTGTGAGAATTCATATTTTTAAAATCACGATTCAAGAAGCGATTAGTTAATACATTAAATAAGGTTAGATCCAATCTATTTCTTTTAGAAGTAGCGAGCCTTGAGCGTGTGACAATGAGGTCTTCGGCATGCCTGGTATTGTAAGAGTGAATGTCAGAGTGAGTCTCAAAGGCATATATATTACGGTGAATATCAGTTAAACTTTGAAATAAATAGATACAGGGAACAGGCAGAATTTTTAGGGTCTTAAACAATGGCTGGCAATGAGTACCGGGGGGAACATTAGCAAGAATTCGTATAGCCATTTTTTGTAAACTAAAAATTCTGCTTGCATAGGTTGAATTACCCCAAAGTGTTATACCGTAATTTAGGTGACTATGTACTAAAGAAAAGTAAACAGTACGAAGTACATTTTGTGATATACAAGATTTCAATTGGCGCATAACAAATATTTGCGACGATAGTTTCGTACTCAGAAAATCAACGTGCGAATTCCAATTCAGATAAGTATCTAATGTTATTCCTAGTAACTTTACTGGGTCTGATTTCGTGGCCCATTTATCTGCTGTGAAATGAATAGACTGGGTTTTAGCGTCGTTCAACTTGAGACAATTAGCAGAAAACCAATCCCTTGCTTGAGCCAAATTATCTGAGCCTAATTGAATATCGCCTGTTGATAAAATAGTTGTGTCATCTGCAAACAGAATGCAGTGATCCATTATCACATGAGGAAGATCGTTAATATACAGGAGAAAAAGTATGGGACCAAGAATGGAGCCTTGAGGTACACCATTCTTTACCGACAAAAATGCGGAGTCAGCCCCATGACAACTTACATACTGCTTTCTGTTTGCAAGATAAGACACAAATAAGTTCAACTCAGTTGATCTTATACCATAGTATTCCATTTTACAAATTAAAATGTCGCTAGAAACAGAATCAAAAGCTTTAGTAAGATCACATATGGTGGCATTCGACGAATAGCCCCCATCCAGACCATCGACTACAGCACCTACAAGATCAGCAATAGCGCCTAAAGTGGATTTGTTTTTCCGAAAACCGTATTGAACCCAAGATAATAACTGTTTGGACTCCAAATAGGAAATTAATTTCTCTTTAACGATCTTTTCTAGTATTTTAGACAAAACCGGTACTATCGCAATGGGTCTAAAGTTATTGACATCGTTCGAATCCCCTTTTTTGTGTAAAGGTAGTATTTTTGTTATTTTAAAAGCATCAGGCCAATGCCCTTCTGAAATACACTTATTGTATAAAATCGTAAGAGGATGTGACAAATGTGGAAGTAAAAATTTAATTATTTTACTGTTGGTATTGTAGAAATCTAAACTGGGCTTGTCTTTCAACATATTGATAGCACTTACCACGTCCGTTTCGAGTATAGTAGACATGAAAAATGAAGAAGAAGGCTTAGCTACCTTATTCAAGTAAAACCTTGAATCCTTGTTAGAGGGATTGATTGTACTTAATATAGTATTGGCTATATTTGAAAAGAACTCATTAAATTCATCAGATGAAATGGACGATTTTACAGGAGTACTCTTATCACCACGCTCAGTATTTATGATTTTCCAGCAAATTTTAGGCTTATTGTTCGAACTTGAAATAATGTCAGAGTAAGCCTTTCTCTTCTCATATTTCAACATTTTTTTATATTTTTTCCGCGCATCTTTATACGTTGACCAATCCTGCTCCTTTTTAGAGTCCAAAGCAGATTTTTTCAGCAGTAATACATTTTTGCGCATGATACGCAAATCCTTATTGAACCACTGGACACCGTGTTTATTATTCCTTTTAACATTACGTAGCGGAAAACAAGTCTTTATATTATCATTTAAATACTTTATAATACATAAGGCAACGCCATTGCTATCCTGATGCTGAAGATTCATATCTGACCAAGATGTGAGAATCTATCAAATAACGAGATTAACCCTTTATCCGTAATAAATCTTTGATTACTTGTGGAGTAAGACGAAATGTCGTGTCGATGGTACTGAATAGTTACAAATTGGGCATGGTGATCTGATATGTCAGGATCAAAATTTACAACTTCTAAAGCCTTTGAATCAAAATTAGATATAACATTGTCTAAACAAGAAGAAGAAGTCGAAGTAACCCTAGTGGGTGCATTGACACTATGATACAAACCATAAGAATTTATAATATACAACAGTTGTTTTGCAAAATCGGTATCTTGAATCAAATCTACATTTATGTCACCAACTATAATGATATACTTGTATTTATTTTTAAAAATAGAGAGGTCACCGTTACTGGACGATCTATATAAAGCTATTAAAATAGTACCAGAATTTACAACTTCACAGCCACAGAACTCAGCATGCACAGGTACAGAATATTTATCTAAATTGATCGCTTTAAAACTAAAATTAGATTTCCCATATATAGCAACGCCTCCGCGTGATGAATTACGACAGTAATAAGATACAAGAATATAGTCATTTAATTTTACAGAACTTATACAAGATCTGTCTAACCAGTGCTCAGAAATACAAATAAAACTGGCTTGAGTATCAGAGGCAAGAAGTCGCAAACGATCTATTTTATTAGCAAGACTTTGAACATTTAGGTGCAATATTGAAAATTTGTCGCTTAAACATATATCCAAGGCTTTACCGTTAGAGGCTTGGAAATAGGTTCATTAATCACTTTATCACTAATAGGTTTTTCTGAAATCATTAGCTCTCTCTTGAGGTAAGATACTTGATCTTGCAGCGAATTTATAGCTATAGCTTGATTTGTAATTGTCAGACCTTTTTGCCGTAAAAGTTCTTCCAAATACTTAATTTTAATGTCATCCACACTAGATTTAGTGTCCTGATATGACATCTTTTGTCCTTGAATTATTGGTTGATTACAAACAGCTTGATCTTCGCTACTGTCAGCGCAACAATTTACTGTAACATCATCGATAAACTTTACTGATTTCAAAGCATTCAAACAGCTCTTATGGGAAATAACGCCACATGTAATACATTTCAAACCAGACTGAACAGAGTTCTTGCATCTTTTACATTTGTTTATAGGTAACACACTTGCAGAGCCTTTATTTGACATAACTAGCACGTTATGAAATTCAGATAGTCATACGATCCAACTCAAGAGTGACTCTTGTGAAACAAACACAGTACTTAAATAATTGTGGTATAATTGAAAGTAACTGAAAATACCAGTCCAGTTTACCGACGTCCGCTCAATAAGGATTAAAAACGATCCATAAGATTAGAATAAAAACAATCAACACTCCCACAATAAAAAGTGTAGATGTAGCAAAATGCAGTATATACAAAAATATCGAAGCGGACAATCGCAATAATCTATCAAGGCACAACAAATTAGTATGCCACCAAATCAAAAACGAATTAAAAGTAACACTTTCACTAGTTTCAGTTCAATTCTGACGAGCACAATAAAATACGTAAAACTTGACACAAGTCAACTCGACTTAAATAAAATAATAATAATAATAATAATAATAATAATAATAATAATAATAATAATAATAATAATAATAATAATAATAATAATAATAATAATAATAATAATAATAATAATAATAATAATAATAATAATAATAATAATAATAATAATAATAATAATAATAATAATAATAATAATAATAATAATAATAATAATAATAATAATAATAATAATAATAATAATAATAATAATAATAATAATAATAATAATAATAATAATAATAATAATAATAATAATAATAATAATAATAATAATAATAATAATAATAATAATAATAATAATAATAATAATAATAATAATAATAATAATAATAATAATAATAATAATAATAATAATAATAATAATAATAATAATAATAATAATAATAATAATAATAATAATAATAATAATAATAATAATAATAATAATAATAATAATAATAATAATAATAATAATAATAATAATAATAATAATAATAATAATAATAATAATAATAATAATAATAATAATAATAATAATAATAATAATAATAATAATAATAATAATAATAATAATAATAATAATAATAATAATAATAATAATAATAATAATAATAATAATAATAATAATAATAATAATAATAATAATAATAATAATAATAATAATAATAATAATAATAATAATAATAATAATAATAATAATAATAATAATAATAATAATAATAATAATAATAATAATAATAATAATAATAATAATAATAATAATAATAATAATAATAATAATAATAATAATAATAATAATAATAATAATAATAATAATAATAATAATAATAATAATAATAATAATAATAATAATAATAATAATAATAATAATAATAATAATAATAATAATAATAATAATAATAATAATAATAATAATAATAATAATAATAATAATAATAATAATAATAATAATAATAATAATAATAATAATAATAATAATAATAATAATAATAATAATAATAATAATAATAATAATAATAATAATAATAATAATAATAATAATAATAATAATAATAATAATAATAATAATAATAATAATAATAATAATAATAATAATAATAATAATAATAATAATAATAATAATAATAATAATAATAATAATAATAATAATAATAATAATAATAATAATAATAATAATAATAATAATAATAATAATAATAATAATAATAATAATAATAATAATAATAATAATAATAATAATAATAATAATAATAATAATAATAATAATAATAATAATAATAATAATAATAATAATAATAATAATAATAATAATAATAATAATAATAATAATAATAATAATAATAATAATAATAATAATAATAATAATAATAATAATAATAATAATAATAATAATAATAATAATAATAATAATAATAATAATAATAATAATAATAATAATAATAATAATAATAATAATAATAATAATAATAATAATAATAATAATAATAATAATAATAATAATAATAATAATAATAATAATAATAATAATAATAATAATAATAATAATAATAATAATAATAATAATAATAATAATAATAATAATAATAATAATAATAATAATAATAATAATAATAATAATAATAATAATAATAATAATAATAATAATAATAATAATAATAATAATAATAATAATAATAATAATAATAATAATAATAATAATAATAATAATAATAATAATAATAATAATAATAATAATAATAATAATAATAATGATGATGATGATCCTCTTAAGAGACCTAAAATACCTAAATTACGAACAACAAGAGAAACAAGAGAAATACTGGATAAAGTTAATAGAACACTTGCTACTCTCGCTGAAAACTGTAATGACATCATAAGCATGCATGATCACATATACGCTGCAGCAATTACGACAATTGAACTACACAAACAAAAAATAATAAAAGAGGGGTCAAAAAATGCCGAGAATAAACCAAAAACGCCGGCCTGGGAGACTAGACTTACAAATAAAATTGACCGGATTAGACGTGAGATAGGAATTTTAACGCAATGGATGTCAAATTTGAAGCACCGACTTAAGACAGAGCGCAAAGCGATCACTATTTTAAATAAATATAAAAGCAGCACAAATAAAACAGATGTAGAAGTAATGGACCACCTAAAGCAAAAACTTAAAGTATATGCGAATAGAATGAGAAGATATCGCGAGGCGCATAGAAGAAGAATTGACAACAAACTCTTCTGCAACAATCAAAGAGCATTCTACCGCAACATCCAATCTCCCCAGACGAATGAACCCAATATCTTTCCGGATTCCGAGGAAGTGCGAAGATTCTGGAGCAATATTTGGGAGAAACCAGTAAATCACAAGAAGAACACCGAATGGATCAGAAAAGAAAAGAAGAGAGTAGAGAAGACACCTATAATGTCCTCGGAACATGTTAGTATAACCGAGTTAAAGGAAGTACTTAAACCATTGCACAATTGGAAAGCTGCTGGACCAGACAGAATTCAGAACTTCTGGTATAAAAAGTTTATCTGTACTCATGGAAAATTGGCCGCCGCCCTTGATGACATTTTTCAGCATCCCGAGACAACACCATCATTTCTAACGGAAGGGAACACATACCTCCTACCTAAAACTACACCAGCTCACAATGATCCATCAAAGTATAGGCCGATAACTTGTCTTACCACTTTATATAAAATACTCACCGGCATACTAGCAAACAGAATATATAAACATATGATCACTCATAAACTCTTAGCTGAAGAACAGAAAGGATGTAGAAAGCAAGCTCGGGGATGCAAAGATCAGTTAATTATAGATGAAGTTATTACAGAAACAGTAAAGAAGAACAGAGACAATTTACACACAGCATTTATAGATTACCAGAAAGCATTTGACAGTGTTCCTCACTCGTGGCTGTTAGAAAGTTTAATGATATACAAAATAGACCCACAAATAATCCGGTTTTTAGAAACGATCATGGATAAATGGAAAACTAACATAGTTATTAATTCCTCCGAAAGTGTGCTATTAAAAGTCCAAAGAGGCATATTCCAGGGAGATTCACTAAGTGCACTTTGGTTTTGCATCGCTTTAAATCCGCTAAGCGCTGCACTAAATAACACTAAATGCGGTTACACTCTACCACATTCGACAGAGACAATCAGTCATCTTATGTATATGGATGACATTAAACTGATTTCAAGAACACAAGAAGATTTAAGAAAACTATTAAGAACAACAGAAAATTTTACGAGTGACACAAGAATGAGCTTTGGGTTAGATAAGTGTAAAACAAACCACATCCACAAAGGTAAATGGGCCAAAGCAGATAATTATAATCTCCGACAACAGCCAGGGTCAGGGACGATTACCGCGATGCACAGACACGAGTCGTACAAATATCTAGGTCTTATACAATCACAAGGGGTCAATACTACTGAGATGAGGAAACTACTAACGGAAAAAATGAAAACAAGACTCAACGCCATATTAAGAACGCAACTCTCTGGTATTAATAAAACTAAAGCGACAAATGCATTTGTAGTACCAGTTGTAACATACAGTTTTGGCATTTTAAAATGGACGATCAGTGATTTAGATACTATGAACCGAAACATAAGAACTGCATTCACAAAACACAGGGCACACCATCCAAGAGCATGCAAAGAACGATTCCATCTAGCGCGAAATATGGGGGGACGTGGAATCGCTGATCTAATGGTCCAACATAATGTGCAAGTAGAAAACTTGCGAAAGTACTTCTATAAACGGGCAGAAACATCTGCTCTCTACCGGAGTATAGTTAATATGGACAAAAATCTCACCCCACTTAATTTAGCCAACAAACAGTTACTAACAGATACTGAATTCTCAGTCGCCAACCTAGAGAGTAGATGGCTAGAAAAAGAACTACATGGAAGGTACCCCAATTTGTTACGGCAACCGCATGTAGACAAACAAGCCTCAGTTGCTTGGTTATCGAGAGGATCATTGTTTGCAGAAACTGAAGGATTCCTGTGTGCTATCCAGGATCAGATTATTAACACTAGATCATACCTGAAATACATAATTCAAGATCCAACAGTACAAACATCTAAGTGTCGAATGTGTAATGAAGGCAATGAAAATATTGAACACATTATAAACGGATGCAAGAACCTAGCAGCAACAGAATACACCACAAGACATAACAACGTAGCCAAAATAATACATGCACAACTTGCAGTCAAGTTCAACTGCTTGGCCGAATGTCTACCGTACTATAAGTACTCCCCAGAATCAGTGCTGGAAAACGACTCCTATAAAATATACTGGGACCGAGATTTGCTGACCGATAGAACCATTCAACACAATCGGCCAGATATATGTGTTTTGGACAAAAATAAAAAGACGATGCTCCTGATTGACGTGGCCATCCCTGCTTCTATAAACATGCAAAAGAAACATGCGGAAAAAATTGAAAAGTACTTACCTTTGGCGCAGGAGATGAAAGAAATTTGGGAGCTCGATGAAGTAAATATTGTCCCAATCATTCTTGGATCCACTGGAGAAATTCCAAAGCAGCTCTTTAAGAGTATAGAAAAACTAGGACTTCCAAGACACATGTATTTAACAATGCAGAAATCTGTCATCCTCTCAACCTGTAATATAATGAGAAAAGTTTTAAATATAAATATAACTGAATAATAGAAGACCCAAATGTGTTGTACACACCCACATTTGGAGATACTTACCGTTAATAACGTGATTCTGTAAATAATAATAATAATAATTAATAATAATAATAATAATAATAATAATAATAATAATAATAATAATAATAATAATAATAATAATAATAATAATAATAATAATAATAATAATAATAATAATAATAATAATAATAATAATAATAATAATAATAATAATAATAATAATAATAATAATAATAATAATAATAATAATAATAATAATAATAATAATAATAATAATAATAATAATAATAATAATAATAATAATAATAATAATAATAATAATAATAATAATAATAATAATAATAATAATAATAATAATAATAATAATAATAATAATAATAATAATAATAATAATAATAATAATAATAATAATAATAATAATAATAATAATAATAATAATAATAATAATAATAATAATAATAATAATAATAATAATAATAATAATAATAATAATAATAATAATAATAATAATAATAATAATAATAATAATAATAATAATAATAATAATAATAATAATAATAATAATAATAATAATAATAATAATAATAATAATAATAATAATAATAATAATAATAATAATAATAATAATAATAATAATAATAATAATAATAATAATAATAATAATAATAATAATAATAATAATAATAATAATAATAATAATAATAATAATAATAATAATAATAATAATAATAATAATAATAATAATAATAATAATAATAATAATAATAATAATAATAATAATAATAATAATAATAATAATAATAATAATAATAATAATAATAATAATAATAATAATAATAATAATAATAATAATAATAATAATAATAATAATAATAATAATAATAATAATAATAATAATAATAATAATAATAATAATAATAATAATAATAATAATAATAATAATAATAATAATAATAATAATAATAATAATAATAATAATAATAATAATAATAATAATAATAATAATAATAATAATAATAATAATAATAATAATAATAATAATAATAATAATAATAATAATAATAATAATAATAATAATAATAATAATAATAATAATAATAATAATAATAATAATAATAATAATAATAATAATAATAATAATAATAATAATAATAATAATAATAATAATAATAATAATAATAATAATAATAATAATAATAATAATAATAATAATAATAATAATAATAATAATAATAATAATAATAATAATAATAATAATAATAATAATAATAATAATAATAATAATAATAATAATAATAATAATAATAATAATAATAATAATAATAATAATAATAATAATAATAATAATAATAATAATAATAATAATAATAATAATAATAATAATAATAATAATAATAATAATAATAATAATAATAATAATAATAATAATAATAATAATAATAATAATAATAATAATAATAATAATAATAATAATAATAATAATAATAATAATAATAATAATAATAATAATAATAATAATAATAATAATAATAATAATAATAATAATAATAATAATAATAATAATAATAATAATAATAATAATAATAATAATAATAATAATAATAATAATAATAATAATAATAATAATAATAATAATAATAATAATAATAATAATAATAATAATAATAATAATAATAATAATAATAATAATAATAATAATAATAATAATAATAATAATAATAATAATAATAATAATAATAATAATACTCATACTCATACTCATACTCATACTCATAAGTTTATTGACGACTGTATATACAAACTTGTACATGAAGTGTCAAACAATGAAATAAACAAAATAGAATAATAACCATAAAAATAGATAAGATAGAATAAATAAAATATGCTATAAATAGTTCGATCCATGGTTAATGTATTCTTGAATGCTGTAGAAGCAATTATCCAATAAATAACGTTTCAAAAATACATTAAAAGTGTGAGAATTCATATTTTTAAAATCACGATTCAAGAAGCGATTAGTTAATACATTAAATAAGGTTAGATCCAATCTATTTCTTTTAGAAGTAGCGAGCCTTGAGCGTGTGACAATGAGGTCTTCGGCATGCCTGGTATTGTAAGAGTGAATGTCAGAGTGAGTCTCAAAGGCATATATATTACGGTGAATATCAGTTAAACTTTGAAATAAATAGATACAGGGAACAGGCAGAATTTTTAGGGTCTTAAACAATGGCTGGCAATGAGTACCGGGGGGAACATTAGCAAGAATTCGTATAGCCATTTTATGTAAACTAAAAATTCTGCTTGCATAGGTTGAATTACCCCAAAGTGTTATACCGTAATTTAGGTGACTATGTACTAAAGAAAAGTAAACAGTACGAAGTACATTTTGTGATATACAAGATTTCAATTGGCGCATAACAAATATTTGCGACGATAGTTTCGTACTCAGAAAATCAACGTGCGAATTCCAATTCAGATAAGTATCTAATGTTATTCCTAGTAACTTTACTGGGTCTGATTTCGTGGCCCATTTATCTGCTGTGAAATGAATAGACTGGGTTTTAGCGTCGTTCAACTTGAGACAATTAGCAGAAAACCAATCCCTTGCTTGAGCCAAATTATCTGAGCCTAATTGAATATCGCCTGTTGATAAAATAGTTGTGTCATCTGCAAACAGAATGCAGTGATCCATTATCACATGAGGAAGATCGTTAATATACAGGAGAAAAAGTATGGGACCAAGAATGGAGCCTTGAGGTACACCATTCTTTACCGACAAAAATGCGGAGTCAGCCCCATGACAACTTACATACTGCTTTCTGTTTGCAAGATAAGACACAAATAAGTTCAACTCAGTTGATCTTATACCATAGTATTCCATTTTACAAATTAAAATGTCGCTAGAAACAGAATCAAAAGCTTTAGTAAGATCACATATGGTGGCATTCGACGAATAGCCCCCATCCAGACCATCGACTACAGCACCTACAAGATCAGCAATAGCGCCTAAAGTGGATTTGTTTTTCCGAAAACCGTATTGAACCCAAGATAATAACTGTTTGGACTCCAAATAGGAAATTAATTTCTCTTTAACGATCTTTTCTAGTATTTTAGACAAAACCGGTACTATCGCAATGGGTCTAAAGTTATTGACATCGTTCGAATCCCCTTTTTTGTGTAAAGGTAGTATTTTTGTTATTTTAAAAGCATCAGGCCAATGCCCTTCTGAAATACACTTATTGTATAAAATCGTAAGAGGATGTGACAAATGTGGAAGTAAAAATTTAATTATTTTACTGTTGGTATTGTAGAAATCTAAACTGGGCTTGTCTTTCAACATATTGATAGCACTTACCACGTCCGTTTCGAGTATAGTAGACATGAAAAATGAAGAAGAAGGCTTAGCTACCTTATTCAAGTAAAACCTTGAATCCTTGTTAGAGGGATTGATTGTACTTAATATAGTATTGGCTATATTTGAAAAGAACTCATTAAATTCATCAGATGAAATGGACGATTTTACAGGAGTACTCTTATCACCACGCTCAGTATTTATGATTTTCCAGCAAATTTTAGGCTTATTGTTCGAACTTGAAATAATGTCAGAGTAAGCCTTTCTCTTCTCATATTTCAACATTTTTTTATATTTTTTCCGCGCATCTTTATACGTTGACCAATCCTGCTCCTTTTTAGAGTCCAAAGCAGATTTTTTCAGCAGTAATACATTTTTGCGCATGATACGCAAATCCTTATTGAACCACTGGACACCGTGTTTATTATTCCTTTTAACATTACGTAGCGGAAAACAAGTCTTTATATTATCATTTAAATACTTTATAATACATAAGGCAACGCCATTGCTATCCTGATGCTGAAGATTCATATCTGACCAAGATGTGAGAATCTATCAAATAACGAGATTAACCCTTTATCCGTAATAATGGAGTAAGACGAAATGTCGTGTCGATGGTACTGAATAGTTACAAATTGGGCATGGTGATCTGATATGTCAGGATCAAAATTTACAACTTCTAAAGCCTTTGAATCAAAATTAGATATAACATTGTCTAAACAAGAAGAAGAAGTCGAAGTAACCCTAGTGGGTGCATTGACACTATGATACAAACCATAAGAATTTATAATATACAACAGTTGTTTTGCAAAATCGGTATCTTGAATCAAATCTACATTTATGTCACCAACTATAATGATATACTTGTATTTAGTGTAGACAAAGTTAATCAAATTCAGAAAGTTATTTTTAAAAATAGAGAGGTCACCGTTACTGGACGATCTATATAAAGCTATTAAAATAGTACCAGAATTTACAACTTCACAGCCACAGAACTCAGCATGCACAGGTACAGAATATTTATCTAAATTGATCGCTTTAAAACTAAAATTAGATTTCCCATATATAGCAACGCCTCCGCGTGATGAATTACGACAGTAATAAGATACAAGAATATAGTCATTTAATTTTACAGAACTTATACAAGATCTGTCTAACCAGTGCTCAGAAATACAAATAAAACTGGCTTGAGTATCAGAGGCAAGAAGTCGCAAACGATCTATTTTATTAGCAAGACTTTGAACATTTAGGTGCAATATTGAAAATTTGTCGCTTAAACATATATCCAAGGCTTTACCGTTAGAGGCTTGGAAATAGGTTCATTAATCACTTTATCACTAATAGGTTTTTCTGAAATCATTAGCTCTCTCTTGAGGTAAGATACTTGATCTTGCAGCGAATTTATAGCTATAGCTTGATTTGTAATTGTCAGACCTTTTTGCCGTAAAAGTTCTTCCAAATACTTAATTTTAATGTCATCCACACTAGATTTAGTGTCCTGATATGACATCTTTTGTCCTTGAATTATTGGTTGATTACAAACAGCTTGATCTTCGCTACTGTCAGCGCAACAATTTACTGTAACATCATCGATAAACTTTACTGATTTCAAAGCATTCAAACAGCTCTTATGGGAAATAACGCCACATGTAATACATTTCAAACCAGACTGAACAGAGTTCTTGCATCTTTTACATTTGTTTATAGGTAACACACTTGCAGAGCCTTTATTTGACATAACTAGCACGTTATGAAATTCAGATAGTCATACGATCCAACTCAAGAGTGACTCTTGTGAAACAAACACAGTACTTAAATAATTGTGGTATAATTGAAAGTAACTGAAAATACCAGTCCAGTTTACCGACGTCCGCTCAATAAGGATTAAAAACGATCCATAAGATTAGAATAAAAACAATCAACACTCCCACAATAAAAAGTGTAGATGTAGCAAAATGCAGTATATACAAAAATATCGAAGCGGACAATCGCAATAATCTATCAAGGCACAACAAATTAGTATGCCACCAAATCAAAAACGAATTAAAAGTAACACTTTCACTAGTTTCAGTTCAATTCTGACGAGCACAATAAAATACGTAAAACTTGACACAAGTCAACTCGACTTAAATAAAATAATAATAATAATAATAATAATAATAATAATAATAATAATAATAATAATAATAATAATAATAATAATAATAATAATAATAATAATAATAATAATAATAATAATAATAATAATAATAATAATAATAATAATAATAATAATAATAATAATAATAATAATAATAATAATAATAATAATAATAATAATAATAATAATAATAATAATAATAATAATAATAATAATAATAATAATAATAATAATAATAATAATAATAATAATAATAATAATAATAATAATAATAATAATAATAATAATAATAATAATAATAATAATAATAATAATAATAATAATAATAATAATAATAATAATAATAATAATAATAATAATAATAATAATAATAATAATAATAATAATAATAATAATAATAATAATAATAATAATAATAATAATAATAATAATAATAATAATAATAATAATAATAATAATAATAATAATAATAATAATAATAATAATAATAATAATAATAATAATAATAATAATAATAATAATAATAATAATAATAATAATAATAATAATAATAATAATAATAATAATAATAATAATAATAATAATAATAATAATAATAATAATAATAATAATAATAATAATAATAATAATAATAATAATAATAATAATAATAATAATAATAATAATAATAATAATAATAATAATAATAATAATAATAATAATAATAATAATAATAATAATAATAATAATAATAATAATAATAATAATAATAATAATAATAATCTCCTGTCGGCCTGTCCGGTATATGCGGCCACAGCGTATATCCAAAGACACGATTCAGCCTTACGGGTGTTGTATTATCATTTACGACACTCGTATGAGATAGACGAGACGCCAGTGCTGCCTTATGCTCCGGGGGATATAGAATCCGTTGTGGGGAATGAGAAGTGCCGAATTTATTGGAACTATTCATTCCCCACCCTCAGGCAAATTCAAGCCAATAAGCCTGATGTAGTCCTCCTCGATCACCAACTTAGGACGATGTTTGTGATTGAGTTCTCGGCTCCCGCAGAGAACAACATCGTCCTAAAAGAGGAGGAAAAACGGAGGAAGTATCGAGATCTTCTCTCCGAGCTCCGCAGGCTGTATCCAGACCACTCTGTTAAGATTGTGGTGCTCATTATAGGCGTCCTGGGTGGAATGAGACATACGTTGCTTTCTGACTTAAAGATCATACCGGCTTGCCGAAATTCGGCGGAGATCTTAGCCGGCAGAATGCAGAAGGCAATCGTCCTTGGTTCGCTAGGTCTGCTCAGAACGCACGATTTACGGGCGCAATGATTACTGACTCCACGGAGTGGACAGTGGTCAATGCTGGACTCTTCAGAACATCTCCGAATGTGTCGGAGCTTCGGAAGGTGTTACTGGAAAAAAAAAATAATAATAATAATAATAATAATAATAATAATAGTAATAATAATAATAATAATAATAATAATAATAATAATAATAATAATAATAATAATAATAATAATAATAATAATAATAATAATAATAATAATATTTATTTCTGACGACAGTTAACAACCATATAGAAAATGTCCAAACAAAATATACAAGTAGATAAATAGTAAGCACCTATAATAGTGGTACTCAGTCAAGTTCAGTCAATAAACTGAAGTAACCAGTATATAAACAAAATACAAATATGCACATAAATTCACTAAATAACAATTAATTGATTAAAAACTCGTTTACACTATAAAAGCATTGATCTAATAAATATTCCTTTAATCTATGTTTAAAAGATTTAACTGTTAAAACATTTTTAACATGTTCCGGAAGATAATTATAAACCTTCAAGCCAAAAACTGAAGGGGACTTATACGCAGCCAATACCCTACAACGAGGAAAATAGAATTTGTCATTATTTCTGGTGTTTATGTTATGTATATGATTGTGTCTTAAAAAGCTGTCCCTATTATTAAAAATGTATACACTCACTTCAAATAAAAACAAAGATGCAAAAGTCAAAATTTTAAATTGTTTAAATAGATTCTTACAACTAACAGTGTTTGATACACCTTTTATTTACGGGCGCAATGATTACTGACTCCACGGAGTGGAGAGTGGTCATTGCTCGACTCTTCAGAACATCTCCGAATGTGTCGGAGCTTCGGAAGGTGTTACTGAAAAAAAAAAATAAAAAAAATAATAATAATAATAATAATAATAATAATAATCATAATCATAATGATAATGATAATGACAATGACAATGACACTGACACTGACACTGACACTGACACTGACACTGACACTGACACTGACACTGACACTGACACTGACACTGACAGTAACAGTAATAGTAGTAATAATAATAATAATAATAATAATAATAATAATAATAATAATAATAATAATAATAATAATAATAATAATAATAATAATAATAATAATAATAATAATAATAATAATAATAATAATAATACCTCTCATTCTAATCGCGAGGATTAGTCCATAAGTAGAAGATTTGTGCGGAAGAGAGCATATTATTATTAAGCAGACCGCATTTGCGCCTGCAAATTATTTATTATTATTAATATTTAATGTATTAATTCACTAATAGAACCTCTTCTGTAACATTTTTTATTAGATTTCTCGAGAGATTTCTGGATTGCCCTCAATAATATCAGAGGGAATTTTATGGCTCATTTTTGTATTGTAGTTGTACATCGTATGTATTCATTTTATAGAGCCAAATTGAAACTTGGCGGGTCAATAATGTTAAGCAAAAATTATCTTAAAATAGGCTTGGTAGTAAAATATCTATCTAATGTATTAACAAAAGAGATTAATAATCATAAGTCACGTATTTTCAGCCAATGAAATTAATATTTGTGTGTTAAATGTTGGCTAAAATTCACGTGACTTTGTGTTGCCGGCAACATTACATCGTTCTCTAAAGCCAGCTTTACACTATGATTTCAGTACTTCAACTGAAAACGGACGCGAACGAGCGCGGGCAGGGTCGTGCCACTTTTAAAATAAGGTGTACATATGTGCACAGTAAGACCGTTAAACGTAACGAAAATGTATAAATATTATTAACATTATAACTTGTGAAATTAACATAAAAAAGTATACAATAAAAATGCCAGACATCAAGAATATCAAATGTCATCTTTGACCGATTGCGCCCGTCCGTATTAAATTGTTTCTATCACTAAGGAGACTCGCATTTTCCAATTAATATTAATTAATATATTTGAGTTGCACGCGACCGCCCGCTTCCGCTTCCAGTCGTTTCTTCTGAATTTGCAGTGTTATTCTACTTAAAAGCATATTTTAAAAGTGATTCTTTTTTGCTTTAAAACACAGGGTGTTATATACATCCTCTCAGTTTGCCTATTTAAGTTACAAGCCAGGGATATACTATTTCTTTTAGCTTAATTTTTATAGAATGTATTTTTATTTCCAGAAATATATACAAATATGGACTACATCAACAATTTGTTAAAAGATGTCGGTGCCCTGAAGTGCTCTCATATCTCATTACACTTTTAACTCATAGTGGCTTTGATAATCTGTATTCTCTTTCTCAATTCAATATTAATGAGGATATTGAAAAAATGGAAACATATTCCAGAGATGTACTTTCTAAAGTTTTAAAAGGAGAAGAAAAAAAGAAAGTTTTTGGAATATTTTCTGAGGAATGTATGTTTTTTAGAATTCCTGAAGGACATAAAAATATTGTATTTTATTAAACATGAATCGAAAAACAGGGTAAAACAGTTAAAGAGATCCTCGGAGAGTGCTAGGGAATGCGAAAAAGTTCCAACGAAGAAACATAAAACTAATACAAGGACTAATACTTCTGAAACAACTGTTAATGCTGATAATAAGAGGAATGCCGGTCGCCAGGAGTTCAAATCGTCAATAGAACACGTTAAAAATATTTGTTTAAACTATATTGAAAATTTTTTAAAGGATATTACCAAAGGGACTCCAGAGAAACAGCAAGAAATTGCTCAGACATCTAAAAATCTAACTGTTGATATGTCTGATTCCCTGTCCGCAAAGATTTCATGTCCTTTATGCACATTTAAATCATCCGCTTACTCTGTTCAGAACTCAAAAACCGGAAGAAAATGGGTGATTTCAAATTTTCTAAGACATTATAGAACTCCCTTTAAAGAAAAAAGAATAGCTTGTAGTAAACGTAATACCAACAAAAAAGTTACAAATTCTTCAACAAAATCATATAATTTACTGAATTTTATAACACACAATGCAAAAGAAACTTTGACCGAGTCATTGCCAAGTGCTCCACAAGCCACTGCGTCAAATATTGTAGTTTTAGTCAATGAAACAGTCGTTGCACCTATCAATTTTTCAGAGCCTGATAACACATTAGATACGACAGAGTATCTAAATTTAGACAAGGGTAGTGCCTCGGGTAGTGCTGTTATCAATTATTATGAAGCATCTGGAAGTGGTATTTCTATTAACAATAATTATCAGCAAGGGCATCAATCAATAAATAATACTGAAGTTGAAATGAATAATTCTGGAAGTAATTTACCGAATGAGAGTTTTTCGTTGGATTTTTCTCAGGGCAGTGTTGTTACGGAGGGCAGCACATTTGCCAGCATACATTTATTGTCTCCGAAATATAAGACTTTGTATAAATCTGGTGGTGCTAATTCCAGGCGATCAAGAAGTTTCCAGTCATTTAATGAACTGCCATATAATCAAATGCAAATCACTAGTTTTATCGATTTTTTAAGCAATGTCACCAAGAATACTACAGATAAAAATTCAGAAATAAGCTCGGAAGTGAGTAATGCTCTTAAAACTTTGACTGAAAATAAAAACATAAATAAACACAATTATGATATAAAAGGCCTCCTGAAGAATCTCTTAGACACAGCGTTGAAAAATTCAAAAAATAAGACAGCAAATGGAAACAAATTTAATGAGGGAGTGAAACGCTTCTGGCTTTACATTTTTATTACTGCTGGTAGGATGACCTATAAAATACTATATGCAAACTTAAAAAATGTGTTACCTTCGATTACAACTCTTAATAGACAACTTGAAGACACTGGTAATATAATAGAAGGAGTTGTGAGATTTGATTATTTGAAAATATATTTGGAAAAGCGAAAATTATCCATCTGTAATATTTATCTCAGAGGATCAAACTGCACTTATTAAGAGGATTCAGTACGATCCGTCTACAAATACAATGATCGGTTTTGTGTCTCCTTTATGTGAAGAAACTGGCTTCGCAATTGTTAAAAAAATTACTGTTAATTCTGTTTCCGATATAGAAAATGCATTCAAAAAAGAAACTGTAGCCATTAATGCCTACGTTTTTATGGCTCAGCCATTAGTAGATGGATCGCCTGGATTCTGTATAGCTATTTTTGGTAGTGACAACTGTTTCACATTTAATGACGTAACAAAACGATGGCAACACATTCAAAAAGAAGCTGCAAAACATGGCATAGACATTTTAGGATTTTCTAGCGATGGTGACAGCCGATGTTTAAAAGCCATGAAAGTAATATCAAAGCTGTCATTTACTTCGCACAATCCTTATAAACCTTATTTTCGAGTAAGATAACTATGATATAATGTGTAACTAATTTTATTTTTTATACGCGTAGTTTTAAGCTCAAAGTACTGATTATATAGTGTCTGATAATCTAAAGTAACAATACTTAATTGTATTTCATGCCTTTTTATGGATCTGTCAACAGCTACTCGCGGACTAAAGCCAGAAACAGTATTGTCTAATTTAGTCCATAGAGCAGTTATTTTCAGGAAAATCATTTAAATGATAAATTACCAATGTATTAGTAGTTAGTCCTCGAGATAACCTTATCTATTGTTACTTGGTAACTCAAACTGGGTATTTGACTAATACATTTTTGAGGTTAGATCTTACTGCTTCGTGCTGTTAAACCAAATGTAGAAAATTAATTTCTCGGTATTTTGAAATTATTTTTATGTAGTAGGGTATTTTGCGAAGAGAAAATGTTTCAAACTTTTTTCTATTCTTAATAATCTCTCTAAGAAATGACTATATAAATAACTTCCAATCCTCATTTCACTCTGAATTGCACTGAGTATCGTGGTATCACACAATACTAAGCGAGAAATACTGACGAGAACAAAAAATTAAGAAAAACAATTCCAAACATCTATTCGGTTATAGCGAATGAAAAATGTTATTTCCACAATTATAACCCAGGTTCTTCCTTAACATTAGATTTTTTAGATACAAAACAATTAAATGATAATCCCGAAAGGTGCCTATTATATTTTTGTAGCTAATATTATGTTTAATTAGATAACTAGATTAGAAACTAAATATTTATGAGAAGGAAAATGGTAATTATGTTCAAAATAAAATATTTATTAACATTCTTAAGGTAATTTCCAGGCTGGATACAATTTAGAGTTACCTACAGTATTTCAAGATACTATACATATATCTACGAAACTTAAAACTAGATTACTAAATGCAAATATTTCAATGCAAATGGGAGATGAACGTGTTTCTGCAGATCATATTCGCTGTCTTATTAAAAACTATACCAGAGATAAACATCTATTATGCGACAGCTACTTAGAGGGTAAGAACATTTTCATAAATAGCAAACTTTTGAATTAATTTGTATTCCTCTATTTTAGGTTCAGATAAAATGAATTTTAAAGCAATTGAGTTCAGAATCTGTGACAAATCTACTTAAGAACATACCAAATGCAGAAGCTACAAGGCAATACCTAGTAATAACTCGCTACATATTAGATGCATTTTTGTTAAAAGAACTCACAGTAGAAAGACGAGTGTATCTCATTTGGTATGCTGTTTTCTTCTGTCGTATTTGGAGATATTGGATTATAAAGAATAAGCTTAGTGTGCAAAAAAATTTATCACTTCAAATACATACTCTTGCGTGGAATTAAATGCCCATGGATTGATATTAGTAATCGAAAAACTTCAAAATATGGAAACTCCAAGTATATTTACACCATGGTTATACAGCAGCCAACCCTGTGAAAAAATATTTAGAGAGACACGAACAATGACTAGTACGTTTTCAACAGTTGTGAATTATTCACTTCTCGAAATGTTGAGGAGACTAAGACGCTTCCAGGCTATGAATGAAATCAGTACTGATTTAGGTAAGCTAATTTTGATATTTATTTCTTATTCTCCACCTTGTTTTTTTTTCATAGGCACAGAATATGTCTTCCCCAGAGAAGAAAATATGCGACTTGGGAGTAATTCTAAAGCTTTTCAAGTAGATGAGTTACCGTCAGGGGACATTATTATAGCAGAAATTGAAAGAGCTAAGGTAGATGCTCAGAACAGTGCCGCTCAAATAGGTATGAAAATAGAGTCCGATGGTTGCTTTGAAAATGTGGATATTCCAGTGGCTTTTATTGATGAACCAGAAGAACTAGAATATGAGGATTCCAAAATTAATCATAGCCAGCAAATGTTTGAATTCATTCCCGACTCTGATTTGAATTTGTCTAATAGCGATGTAGAATTTGTCCAACATGTTTCAAGTTTAAGTAACTGTGATACCCTTATATTAAAGGACTATACAGGACAAAAGCAAGCTGACAACTCTTGTCTTACTGTTACTCTAAATCATGGTAAAATCTTAGTAGTAAAAAAATCAACACTATGTTGGCTTTTTTCAAACAAGCGAGGTCGTCTTTCTACCGACAGAATTTTAAGAGTTACAGGAATGAATCAAAGAAAATCAGGCAAAAATAAAACATTATGCAAGACAATGAAGACTAGGAATAATATACACAGAAAAAAACCAAAGGAACGAATAGAATATAGCACATCAGAGTCTGAATCAGAATACAGTTTAGCCAGTGAAACTCTTAGTGAGAACTCCTCCGACTTAATTGAACCACAAGTTGAGGACAAACAGAGTTCAGATGAAACAATAATTGAGTTAGAGTCATATTATGCAGTTTATTATGACACTCAATGGTATATAGGTTGAGTTCTAAGTCATACATCAGATACATATGAAATTCAGTTTTTACAAAAAAAATTGGATACATTTAAGTGGCCTCAAAAAGATGACATACAACAAGTGCATAAAGATTTTATTTTCTATGGGCCTATAATTTTATGCGGCACAAATCCATTCTCCTTAAAGCGAATGGATTTATTTGCAATTCAAAAAAAATATAAAGACTTGAAAATGCACTGATAAGTGATAAACCAGTAATCTGTAACTTTACCAAAATAAACCATAAAAAATACTACATCTTTTTTCTTTTTTTTCTTTTAGCCTTTCCCAAAATAAACTGCAAATATGTAATTTTAGGTGAATATTATGCATTGCACACTATTTGAAATTTATTCAATCTTTTTATTATATACTTATTTTTAAATAACAGCAGTATATTTGCCTCTTAGGTGTTAACTTAAAATAAAACAGAGAGTTGATTTGCAAAGTACAGTAAAGAAAGCAAAAAATGAAAAAATTAGAAGAAGGTACTAAACGCCATATATAAAAGAGGCTATTAAAACTAGAAATTTCATTTAAATACGATGTAATTGATACTAATTTTATTAGCTTCTAAAAACTAGAAATCATTCGATAATTGCCTGGGAATCATCTATCAATCACTTAAAGTCTTGGAAATCAGCTAGTAATGATGAGAACATTTGTAAATCATATGGTAATACTTGGGAATCATTGTGAATTACTGGTAATCACTACTAATAGTAAGGTATGATTGCCAAAAATGGAAATCGATGTACATTTTTTGGGGTAGTGGTTGACCCCTCGGTCGACAGTGTAGAGTGAAGAAACGTTTGGAAGCATGAGGTGCTACTAGTTCCAGAGGCTATTACAGAACGCCTTGGAAGACCACCATTCTCTGAAAAGCGGTTATATCATAGCATAGCAGCCAACATCAGGAACTGAAATGAACAATGTATAAGTAGTACACAACTTCCGTATTGAATTTTTTCAGTTATTATTTTGTTCCGAATCAATTATGTAGCAAATAATGTCAATAATAAGGCATTGATTTGTTTATTTCACATAATTTCAAGAACACGTCTAATTATAAGAAAGAAACGATGGGAATTAGGGAAGTTAGGCAGTCATTTCAATTTGTAATAGTTATTGTACTTTTGTAGACACGTAGCTCTTTAAGTGTCATAAATTACATTAGAATAAACAGTTGGAAACTATGAGACAATTAAGTAGTTCACGCAGAAGGATCAATTCTAAGCAACTTTCCTTAATAAAATATGTTTGTATTGTTAAAAACAAAGGCAGTTTATTCCTGAACGATTTTATATTTACCGATTTTCTGATCACCCTGTACATGCAACATGAAAGTTATCCATGCCAATCGCACTTTAATACAAATTTTAATCGAGAATGCCTTTTTCCTGTAAAATGAAAAATAAAAATAAAAGTTCTTTAATAACATATTTTTGTAGTGCTAAATATAAAGGCAGTTTATTCTTGAAAAAATTTTATATTTACTAATTTTCTGATCACCCTGTGCATGCAACATAAAAGGTCTCTATGGCAATGCCTTTTTCTTGTAAAATGAAAAATAAAAATATTTCCCTCTTTTCCACTCTAACCGTGGACGTACTGTATATGTAGTTCCACTCGCTGAATCCGAATCTGGTGTCCATTTAACCTTATCGCCCTAGGTGAAAGGTCATTCCAAGGTCAAAGTGAAAAATAGATCCACAAGTGGACCAGACAATCGAACATTTATGTTTTTTTGGGGTCGCTGAATCTGAATCCGAGATTAATTTAACCCTGAAGTCAGCTTAAAGGTCACTCCAAGGTTAAAGCGAAATATAGATAATATGCTGTTAATTATAAAATTGTTCTTGGGTTATTTCTGGGGCAAAGACACTCAAAATAAAGTACGTGAGAATTTGTATTTTCGAAAGTACCTGACTGATAGAGGTGCTAGTATGTCTAAATATGCTTTGCAATTATATGCAATTTCACAATATTTAACTCCTCATATGCCTGAAAATGAGGTAGTTGTTTATATTTTCAGACATTGTAAGCCAGAGATAGCAGAAAGTTTGGCCATTCACAATATTTCAACTATGGACAAACTGTGCACATATTTAAAGAGAATTGAAAGAAACAATGTAAGATCAAATACACACAGTAACAATTATAACAGCCCTAATAATCGTAATAACAATTTCAGAGGTACACATTTAAATAACAATAATAATTTACAAAATACTCGTTATAACAATGAACCACAATATAATCGTCATAATAACAATCAACAAAGATGTGATAACAATAATTATAATAATTTTAATAGGGGAAATCGAAATTATCAAAGTAGAAACAAAGCGCAAAATCAAAATAATAATAACAATAATAAAAATAATAGAAATTATAATGAGGAAACTATAATAACAATAATTTTAATAGAAATTATAGGAGATATAATCCTAATGATAACAATAACACGTTCTCTAGATGGTGAAGTAGAGAGACAAGTGACACCAAGTACTTCATACGAGGTGGATACATTGTGACATTCCTGTTCTAATTAATGTATGTACCTATATGTTTGTATTTTTATACAAAAGAGAATGTTGTAATTTAAGTTAGTACGCCGAAGGTGCTGATGAGGTAGAGAGCACGAGGAGTCACTGAAGTCAGTCGGGCTTAGACAATGCGAGTGTGTACTGCTCGAACTGTTGCTCCCGATTACTAAACTCTTATTAATTTGTTTGTAAAACTTTAGTTGTATATATGCACAGCTAACGTTAGATGTATTAGTTGTCTTTAATATTATAATAAAGTTTGTTTGATAGTCAGTTGGTAAATTCACAATTCTTCTAGAACCTGCGACAATTAAAATAAACCTGAGAGTTTCATCACATTTGGCGCCCAATTGTAGGCTGGAAGAAAATAAGTGAATAATAGGCCATTCTACCATTTATTAAAACATAAAGAAGCAAATAGTAGAAATATTTGGAGAGAGAGAGAGAGAGAGATGGACAAGGAAGCCGCGCCTTGAATAAAACTTTTATTAGTAAATAATATTAAAAGCGAATAAACTCAAGTTTAGGAGATTCGTATACATACTGTCACGGATTTCCCAATCCGAATTTTTCTTACTTCCAGAAAAACAATTCATTAATTAATTACTTCTTTATTAATACTCAGTACACTACTAAACACTAATTAGAACTCAACTAAACACTTATTTAATTAATCGATATCTAAATCACTTTGATATCTCCAACTAAACACTTCAATTCAAACTGTAATACAAGACTTATACAAGACTAACTAAATCGGCCGTTTATTTTTCTTTTATAGACCCAACGAATATTCCAGGTATATTCTAGTATCTCTAGATTCATCTTCCCGAACGACTCGAATGCTTCTCGTCGATTCCCCAATTTTCTAGTCTCGTCTCGATCCACGGCTTTTTGTTTGTTTAACAGAATCGTGTAGGGGCGATCGGGGCAATCTTAGCATTTCACGATACCACAGTCGTCGGTTTGGGTGTGAGTGGGGCAAATTCCGTGACAATACATTATATTATACATGTACTTCTCATTTCATTTAACGTGTATCATTTGCATTATTGTTTATTATTACCTACAAGTATATTGAATATATCTATATGTAAATGTTAAAAACAAAGAAGGATGGCTAAGTCGAAGAATAAACGTACAGAAAAAGAGATGGAAAATTTAGGGAACGAAAATATTACTGAAAAAGATGATAATAGATTAGAGAAAATAGTATTTAGTTTAGCGAATAGTGTGGCCGCGATGCAAATGAGTATTGCACAGTTAACAGAAACTATGTTAAACAAAAATAGCGGAGCTTCAAATAATAATGAAAATGTAGCAAGCGGAGATAGGCAGTACGTTCAACATTGGAAAGAATTAGGGGGGTCGAATATACAATATTTTCGTTTATTTGAAATGTGTGTAGTCATTCCTGAATTAAATAAAAATATCATTTTAGGCAGTGACTGGCTTTTGAAATATAAAGTTGTGTTAGATTTTGATTCAATGAACTTAATTGTCTGCGATGCTAAGAAAAGAATAAAATTTGAATTAGAAAAATTAGAAGAAAATTTGTTATCAATTTTCATAACAAATGAGTCTAGACATAAATATGCAGATAAGGAAATAAGAAAGGCGAAGAGAATTCAGCTGAGGTATTTGATGAAAACCAAAAAGATGAGTTGTATAATTTATTAAAACAATATGACAATTTATTTTCCGAATCGCCAGGTCGAATGAAATCATATGAACATACAATACAATTACGCGACGATTTGCCATTTTATAAGCGTTCATTTCCGATACCGATTGCTTATAGAGAAAAGGTTCAGCTACAGATAAAAGATATGATTCGTTCAGATGTTATTGCAGCGGCACAAACAGAATACGTCTCGCCACTAGTTGTTGTTAAAAAAAAAATGCAATCAGAATTTGTTTAGATGTTAGGCACATAAATAAAAGAATGGTACAGGATCATATTATTCCACCAAAAGCAGATGAATTATTGTTTATATTTTTGTCAGGTCAGGTATTGACAACTTTAGATATGACCGCGTCTTATTGGCAAGTGCCTATAAAACGTGAAGATCAAAAATCAGAAAAGTTTGAACGCGGAATTTGAAGATTTTGTATTAATATTTGTCGACGATTTATTGGTGTTTTCGGCGTCGCCGGAAGAGCATTTTCAATCTTTAAATAAAACTTTTAAAGCTTTACAAAACGAGAATTTGACATTAAAATTGCAAAAATGTACGTTTGCACGTAGACGAAATGGATCCTAGGAGGATTCAATCAATACAAAAGTTTTCCTGCACCTAAAAATATCAAAGATTTAAGAAGTTTTCTTGGGCTAGTGAACTATGACAGACATTTTGTGGAAAATTTATCGGAGCAAACAGTTCCTTTACTACGATTGTTAAAAAAATATAAACTGGGAATGGGATTTAAAAGAACTTTTGAATTAATTAAACAATCATTTTTAAAAGTAATTTTAATGAGTCATCCTATGTTGAATAAACGTTTTTATATACAAGCTGATAGCTCTAGTTATGGATTAGGCAGTATGTTATTTCAGTTAGATGATGAAGGAAATAAGCGAATTATTGTTTTAGGACAACCTTTAATGGTTATAACCGATCATAAATCTCCCTCTTATATTATGATCTGTCCTCTTAAAAATTCTAGATTAACTCGTTGGGACATGCAAGAGTTTAATTTTACAATTGAGTATTGCAAAGGAAAATATAATACAATTGCTGATTCTTTATCTCGTTATCCTTGCAAAAATGGGTATTCAGATAAACCTGACAATATTTCTAACATTGTTGAAAATGACTAGAAATTATAAAGAATTAAAGAAAAATTTAAAAACATAATAAATGATAAATGACCAAAGAAATGATTCATGAGTCAGTGCAATATTGCAACAATTAAGTAAAAATGAGGTAGTTGTGGCTAAGGACAAAATTGAGAAATGGTACAAAGTGTTCGAGGAAATTCTATTTCGCTAAAAATCAAATAAAAGATTTAGTATTACAACAGCATGCGGATATAGGGCACTTTGGTGCTAAGAAAACTATTGCGCACATGAAGAGGGAATTCTTTTGGCCGAAAATGAATAAAAACATTCGACAAATTGTGTAATCTTGTGATATATGTCAGAAAGCAAAAGTTTCGACTATGTCAGTGGGTACATTTAATTCAGTTGTTTGCAGTGATCTAGTGTGTGCTGATTTGATGGGTCCTTTACCGGTTAGTCGTGCAGGCGCAACTCAACTATTAGTCATAATTGACGCATTTACAAGATATACGAAATTATATGCTTTGAAGAAGGCTTCAGCTAAATCGATTTTAATGAAATTGGTCGACTATTTTGATAAAATACAAATACCCAAAAGCAATTTTAACTGATAATGCGACGCAGTTTAAATCAAAGTTGTGGGTACTGTGACTACGAAATCTATAAAGATCAAATATAGGTACATCAGTATATTTCCCTCAGGGAAATATGACTGAGAGAGAAAACCGAGAAATCGGAAGGTTAATTCGTACATTTTGCTATGAAAAATATAGTAAATGGGCGCACATTATAAAAGATGTAGAAACCTGTATTAATCAGGTGATCCATGGGACTACCGGTTATACTCCATTATTCCTTCAATTTGGTATACACCAGCAAAATTCTATTCGCAGCTTGCTTAAATTTCCTGAAAGCGATGACTCACAAGGAAAACCATTAACAGAAATTTGGCATTTGGCGCATAATAGGTTATTGTCCAAAGCTGAACGTCGTGCTCGAAAAATTGAAAATAAAAGAGTAATAGAGAAGAGTTTAATGAATTAGTATTGGCTAGAACGCATTGTTTGTCATCTGCTGAAAGTGCAAAAATAAAGAAATATTTCCTATTATTTGAAAGCCCGTATAAGGTAAAAGAACGTGTAGGTCCAAATTCTTATTTATTAGAAAATGACCAAGGAGAGACTGTAGGTCCTCACAATAGAGTAAATTTACAAAAATACCATTTGATGTCCACTGTAATAAATTAAATATCATGTTTTCGTTCCATAAATGAACAGTAATGTTAGAAAAAAATTGAACGCTGTCTGTTACTATGTTTCACTGATTTCGATTTTCGATCATTCACTTTGGAGGGTAATGTGACATCCCTGTTCTAATTAATGTATATACCTATATGTTTATATTTTTATATAAAAGAGAATGTTATAATTTAAGTTAGTGCGCCGAAGTAAAGTGAGTGGGGCGCGCAGGACAAACTGATGAGGTGGAGTCAGTCGGACTTAGACAATGCGAGTGTATACTGCTCGAACTAGCTGTTGCTCCCGATTACTAAACTCTTATTCATTTGTTTGTAAAACTTTAGTTGTATATATGCACAGCTAAAGTTAGATGTATTAGTTGTTTTTAATATTATAATAAAGTTCGTTTGATAGTCAGTTGGTAAATTCACAATTCTTCTAGAACCTGCGACAATTAAAATAAACCTGAGAGTTTCATCACAACATCTCAAAATTTTCAGTAAACTGCAATGCGAAAATGGACTTCCAAGTATGTAGCTATGAGCATCCTCGGAAGTTCATAAAACTAAAGCCTGATCTGGAAACAAACAAAATTCAAAATTTAATTCATATGGGAAGATATTTCAAAATAATGTAACAATTTTAGTGGACACTGGTAGCGAGGCATCATTAATTAAAGAAAGTGTGGTTAAAAAACATCCTCAATTACAAAATAATATTGTTAAAACACCTAGAATTAGTTTAATAGGGGCTAACAGTAAGAAAATGTACGAGGTAAATAAATTGATTAATATTCCTGTCGAAATAGAAAATATTAGTTTAAATTTGGAATTACTGGTTGTACCTGTGTTGGAAAATGATATAGTTTTGGGGAATGATGAATTGTAAAAAATAAAGTCATAATTAAATATATAAAGAAAAATCTCAATATTCTAGGGAAAAATATAAACTCTAAAAATATTTGTGAATTAATAAAACCAGAATCTGTAGCAATGAATGTGGAGAGAATGAATGATGTATGTAGGAGAATGTGTGAATTGAAAAATAAAATGGTGTATAATGATAATGATTTACATAAAAATGAAAATGATGATAGTGGTGATAATGAAGAAGTTGATGATGATGTAGAATTATGTATAAATATAAATGATGTGCAGATAAACTGCGATAAAGAGTATGAATGTGAAATAAAGAAAATATTAGGAAAGTATGAAAGAAACAAGTGGCTACAGATTATATTCACAAATTAGAGGTAAGAGATATTGATGATTTTAGAGTAAAAACATATCCAATTCCATACAAGTATAAACCAGAAAATAATAAAAAAAATATTTAAATAAAAAATTGAAGGTGGGCAAAAATCATAAAAGATTTAAAAAAAGTGATTTTTAAAGCATTGAAAGTACCAAATAAACAAGGACAAAAATGTGCTAAGTTGTTATTACCTTATGAAAGACCGTATATTATCGAATGGGGTGAACAGCTACAAGTTGATAAATCCTGATACTGGGAATACAAGGGGAATTTTCCATATAAGCCAAATTTATCAATTTGAACAAAATAATTCCATATAATCTAAAAAAAATACACACGTTAAAAAAAATCAAGAATGTAATAGAAACGGCGAAATCTGCAACACAGAGTGATACAAATTTTCAAAACAAATTTGAAAAATTTGTAATGAACACAAAATTTGAGTAAGAGGAAATATAAATGAAAGCTTCAGTCACTGAAAAAGGGAAGAATTTAAAAAGTTAATGTTTAGCATATTTAGAATACTTACTAAAAAAATTAGAAAAAGGGAGAATCAATGTACATGAGAATGATTTTGAAGGGATGAAACAGATAGTGTAGAAAAGATAAGTGTTTAATTAATAAAATGTCAAAAGTTAATAAATAGATAGATGTCAAAATAAAATATTATAATATAAAAAAATTGTTAAATCTAGTATGTAAGTAGTAAATTTGTGATAAGTGTATTAAAAACTCACATCGAGATATCGCGGACGTGGCATAGTAATGGGGACAAAAACGTAAAAGTTGATGATTACGGAAGAAACAATATGGGACGCCGGAATTTTCGTGAGCTGAAAAATTTTTACAAAGAAGAAAACGGGTACCTGAGTCAAGAAACATAACCCCCGAGCGAAATAAACATTGCTCAAGTATAAATCCAATATCCCAGGACCGAAGAAAATTACATTGGGTGGTATAGACACTATTTGCCACATCACAAGAGAGATACACCTGAGAAAACAACACAAAAAGGTATAAAACTTTAATGATAACATCCCACAAAGCAGATGACAAGACGTGCTGGACATTTGGACAGTTGGTTAAGAGGAAATCTGCTAGTTCAGATGTTTATGAGGCGCGAAAAGCAGCAGTTAGCAGTCCTGCAAGGTGTGTGCAGACGAAGGCAAAAATATAAGGGCAATCGCAGACGATAGATTAAAATTGAGATTGGAAGGTAAACAATTAGACTTAAACAGATTTAAGAATTGTAATACGAATGATATATATATATATATATATATATATATATATATATATATATATATATTTGTTAGTTATAAAATTTAAGTTAGCGCAGGTTGTAATGTTAATTGGAAAATTTAAGATATCTATTAAAATTCTTTGAAAAAAATTTAATAATAATAATCACTTGGAGCATATTTTAAAAAAATAATAAATTAATAATAAAATTGTTTTTTCTTACCTTAAAAATAATAAATCAAAACTTCACTGAACCGCTCCTGAGAAAAAGGTTTCTCATGCCAATAATGTTGATTAACTTGTTTTAAATTTTAAGTGTCTGAAGCAAGAAAAACAACTTAATAACTGCTTTGTAAATTAAATATTAAAGTGTTATGCTTCAAACTGGCGCATTCTAAAGAATGAATGTATAAAATTTGCTGAAAATAAACTGAGTCAAGTAGCTTTTCCTCCTGGTGGAGTTCCTACAGGAAGTAAAACAAATATTCCTGGTCTTAACCTATATTCAACAGCTCTAAAAAATAAATCTGTTGTGATTATTAAACCCAAAAATACTAATCAGAAGAACTATGAAACCAAGACCGATATTTTGCAAATAAATATTTCAAGCGTTAAAAATATAAGGGAAGGTGGTATAGTTGTTGGGTGTAGTAATAAAGAAGAGCTAACAAAGTTTAAGTCTCTGGCAAATTCTAAACTTGGAGAAAGGCATGATGTCAAGAATGTGAAAGGCATTCGTTCTAGAATTCGGGTAGTTATGCCAACTGAGGAGCTGCAAGAAGATTTTCTGGAGAATTATGTAAAATCACAAAATAAAACATTTTTAAGAATGACTCTGAGTGCAGGGTGTTGAGACTTTGGCAACTTAGTAAAAATAAGTATATTTATCAGGCAGTTCTGCAAGTTGATGCTACTTCCTATAATAATATAATGGGTGTGGGTAACGGAAAATTGATCACTGGGTTAGATATGTGCGATGTGTATGATTCTATTGAGCTGAGAAGGTGTTTCAAATGTAATGGGTACAACCACCATGCCGGTAAGTGTAGCAGTAAAGATCTGTTCTGTCCCAGGTGTGCTGAACAGCATCAGCTTAAGGACTGCAAGGCCTCAGCTGATAATCTTAAATGTATTAATTGTATCAAATTTAATGAGAAAAATAAGGACTCCAATTTTGATATTAATCACTCAGCATGGTAAGTAGGTATAGTAAATGTCCCTTTTTTATTGAACATATTGATGATTTTAAATCTAATTTATATATTTAGCAATTAAAGACATTGACCTGCTCTGTGATTCGATCACTAGTGCTTTCGGCTCGTAACTTTCTGTACCTTCATCTACCGTTGTTAATAAGAAATCTGAATGTTCTTCACAATCTTTTTCTATATACTATCAAAACATTCGTGGAGTGAACACAAAAACGCATGATATTCTAAATTCTACAGCTGTTTGTAATTTTGATGTTCTTGCCCTAATAGAAACATGGCTGGACAGTCGTATTTGTAATGAAGAAATTATTAGTGGTGAGTATAATGTGTTCAGATTTGATACAAACTTAGTAGCTACAGGTACCAAGCGCGGTGGTGGCATTCTAATAACCTTAAGAAAAATTCAAGTGTGTTGAAATTAAATTAGATTTTATACATACGGAGACTCCCTTAATATATATAGATTGGTATTAAAGTCAAAATGAATTATGATAATTTTTTTTTTGTTATATATATTCCTGACTCTTTAAGCGCTTATTATTACACCCGTTTTTTTTAATGTTTTGAAAGACTTGGCGATATTAGTGGAGATGAAGTTTTTTTTATTGGAGACTTTAATATACCGAAATATAAAACAAGCTTAAAAAACAATTACAATTTTACTGTTCGTACTTTTCCCCTTGAAACTTTGTCAAGATTTTGTGATGTAACCCAAATAAATAATGTAGTTAATTCTAACAACAGACTCCTAGACATAGTGATCACTAACCATCATAACCACAGCCAAGTTAGTAAATAATAATAATAATAATAATAATAATAATAATGATAATAATAATAATAGTAATAGTAATAGCAATAGTAATAGTAATAGTAATAGTAATAGTAATAGTAATAGTAATAGTAATAGTAATAGTAATAGTAATAGTAATAGTAATAGTAATAGTAATAATAATAATAATAATAATAAATAAGCAGGAGGGGTCATCCATCATCTACGACCTTTGGTGAGTAGCGACACCACTTACTCTAGCTGGGGGGTGTAAAATCTAGTTTTTTCCTCTGGTGCCGGCCGTCGATGTGTCAGGCCAACCACCTGACACACTGAAACCTCCGGTTCCAAATGCCAGGAGAGAGGGCCCCCACAATCGACCCCATTCGGATGGGGGTCATGGGCTAGGTGGTGGGGCCTAACCGGACGGATTGCCCGTTGACGACCAAGGTCATGAAAATGGAAGTTTTGAGTGGACCGATGAGCTAAGGGACGATCTTCTGGTCTGTTATGAAAGCAGCGAGTCCGGGCGAAGAGGATACATGGCGCGGATGTATGCTCGGTGGTGCGACATGCACCCCGAAGGCCGCGCTCTCACCGCACAAAATCTGCGGGATTATGTATCCTACCTTCGTCGCAGAGGCTATGAGAGGCGTCCTCATCTAAGGGTGAACGAAGTGGCTGAAGAGCCACGGAATGATCCCGCAGAGGCGCCGCGCTTCAATCCCCGAGAACAGGACGACCTGAGCACCCGTCGGGGGTTGCCTTTTATTAAACCCCCGAAGCCCGCAGATTTGGTCCGAGTGGATACTGCGCTCCGTGAGGATCTCCATGCCGCTCTGGAGGACCCGCTTTACCATAACATCGACTAATGCAAGGGTCCAGACAGAGCCGGTTTTGTTCAGGAGGGGAGTGTTCCAGGGAGATTCCCTGAGTCCCCTCTTGTTTTGCATCTCACTGCTGCCATTATCCGTTGCACTTCGTCGTACCCAGGGTTACAACTGCGGTACCCCAGGAGACCGGAGGCATAAGGTCACCCATTTGTTCTATATGAATGACCTTAAACTCTATGCCTCCGGAGAGAGGGATTTAAATCAGTCCCTCAGAGTGGTACAGGAGTACACGCAGGCGGTTGGGATGGAGTTCGGGCTGGACAAATGTGCACTGGTTCATCTCAAGAGAGGACGATGCGATGCATACGGAGAGGACGCCCAGCTCATAGACGGAAGCATCTTCCACCATCTAGATGCCGGAGAGTCGTACACCTATTTAGGTGTCCCACAGCGGGGCGCTCATGAGGTGGCAACGATGAAAAACGCTCTCCGCGGCAGGTATCGGCACCGCCTCCGACAAATCTGGTCTTCGGAGCTGTCGGGTAAGAACAAGGTGAGTGCCACAAATATGTCTGCCGTTCCGATCCTTCTCTACTCCTTTGGAGTAGTGAAATGGACACAAGAAGAGCTGAGGCAACTCGATGTAGGGACCCGCAAAATGATGCATCTCCATCGGAGTTTGCATCCAAGATCGTCCGTTCCGCGGGTATACTTCCCAAGAAATCGGGGAGGCCGTGGACTCTTGAGTTTGGAGTGTCTCCAGGGCAGAGTGGTTTTGGAGGAGGCCTGTAAAGTCATCAGGAGGTCGGATCCCCTTGTCTGCATGGTCCAAGACCATGAAGCAGCAGGGATAGGAGCGTTTATATATAAGGCAGCGAGAAGAGCAGCCAATGAACTTGGTCTCGTGTTCGATACTGAGCGGGAAAATCCAGACTCTGTCATCGAGTGGGACCCTGCTCAGTTAAAAGCCCAAATTAAAGCTGCAGAAACGCGTCATCTTCTGCAGCTACATAAGGATAAGCCAATGCATGGTCTCTTCTACCGTCATCTAGAGGGGCTTGGCTTATCTGAAAAGCTGACCTTCGCTTTTTTGAGGTCAGCGGGGCTGAACTCTGAGACAGACACTCTCGTCTATCGTAATCGTGTCTTGGGTATCGAGGTTCCTGATACCAGCTGCAGGGCTTGCCGCCAGGCGCCGGAGACGCTTATGCATCTCCTGTCGGCCTGTCCGGTATATGCGGCCACAGCGTATATCCAGAGACACGATTCAGCCTTACGGGTGTTGTATTATCATTTACGACACTCGTATGAGATAGACGAGACGCCAGTGCTGCCTTATGCTCCGGGGGATATAGAATCTGTTGTGGGGAATGAGAAGTGCCGAATTTATTGGAACTATTCATTCCCTACCCTCAGGCAAATTCAAGCCAATAAGCCTGATGTAGTCATCCTTGACCACCAACTTAGGACGATGTTTGTGATTGAGTTCTCGGCTCCCGCCGAGAACAACATCGTCCTAAAAGAGGAGGAGAAACGGAGGAAGTATCGAGATCTTCTCTCCGAGCTTCCGCAGGCTGTATCCAGACCACTCTGTTAAGATTGTGGTGCTCATTATAGGCGTCCTGGGTGGAATGAGACATACGTTGCTTTCTCACTTAAAGATCATACCGGCTTGCCGAAATTCGGCAGAGATCTTAGCCGGCAGAATGCAGAAGGCAATCGTCCTTGGTTCGCTGCGTCTGCTCAGAACGCACGATTTACGGGCGCAATGATTACTGACTCCACGGAGTGGAGAGTGGTCATTGCTTGACTCTTCAGAACATCGCCGAATGTGTCGGAGCTTCGGAAGGTGTTACTAGAAAATAAAAAATAATAATAATAATAATAAATTTATTGACCAGTCATACATGCATGGGATGTACATTTTTAGTCATAATCAGTCCATTAGAAAAATAACAAATATAATAATAATAAATAAACATAATAAAAAAACAATTGATACACAATTAAATTGTCATAAAACATGTAAAAAACATCGGAACAATAAATCAAGTAAAATACACCTTAAAATCAACAGTAACATAGCAGAGTATTTTGTCAAATTATTTGAATTTCTATGCACATCATCAGCGACTCCAATATGTACAAGCAGGGCAGCGGTAGAATACCACATCTCACAAACAGGTCTCTACTGGGCGTATATCTAGACACCGCTGAAATGAGGCGTAGTGCAGCCTTCTGCAAAAGAAATACTTTCCAAGCTGAGCTAGAATTTCCCATAAGGCAATGCCGTAAGTTAATCTGCTATGAAACAAAGAAAAGTACACAGTTCTCTTTACATTATAGTCCACAAAAGGACGCAACTGCCTCAACACAAATATCTGTGATGCGAGTTTTGGACACAATTTATCAATGTGAGCAGACCAGTTTAAATTTGCGTCCAGAGTAATTCCAAGCAGTGTGGCTGCATTGTATTTTGCATGCCATTTGTCCGAAGCAAAAATTAATGACTGTCTTTTCTATGTTCAGTTTTAGCTTATTTGCTGAAAACCACATTTCAGCAATATTCAGATTTTTAGCATTCATATTACCTCGGGTCAGCAGGGTCGTATCGTCAGCAAACAAGAGGCATGTACTGTTGTTAACATTTAGTGGTAAATCATTAATATATACAAGGAATAATATTGGCCCTAATACATACCCCTGCGGAACTCCATTCAATGTAGGACACATATTAGACTCAACACTGTCAACACTAACATACTACTGACAGGCAGTTAGATATGACCTAAAAAGTTGTAATTCTTTATTACGAATACCATAGTATTCAAGTTTTTGCAGCATTATATCCTTATTGACACAATCGAATGCTTTAGTGAGATCGCAGAAGATCGCATGCGTTGAGGCACACTGATCAAGAGATTCAACAACCTCATAAATTACTGCCAAAAGTGCTCCAATAGTAGAGAACCCCTTTCTAAAACCGAACTGGAAAGGAGACAAAATTGATTTGCTCTCCAGGTAAGACAATAGCCTCTCTTTCACAAGATTTTCCAAAACTTTAGAGAATATAGGTACTACCGCTATAGGCCGAAAATTGTCAAGTATATCCTTTCCCTTTTTATGAATAGGCAAGATTTTCGTTATTTTGAGAGCATTTGGCCAACTACCCTCTTCTATAATCTTATTAAATAATATTGTCAATGGAGGAACAAGGAACTCCAATGATGATTTTAAAATTCTATAGTTTAAATCATAATAATCAAGACAATTTGTATTTAATTTTAAAATTGACTGACGTACATCAGTCTCTAAAACTGGCGACATAAAAAAAGAAGGCTTTGGGTATTTATTTAAAAGTGCTATAGGGTCAAGACAATTAGAATCAATAGTGCCAAGAATAACCTCAGAAACAGTAGCGAAATAATTATTAAAATCATCTGGTGAACTTTCTGACAACACAAGTATTCTTACCTGGTCTTTCCCCATTTACAATACTCCATACAGCTCGAGATTTATTCACCGAGTTATGAATTATACTCGAATATGTATCACGTTTCACAACCTTGATAGCCTTTTTATATTCCTTACGAAATTGACAATATAGTAACCAATCTTCCGTTAAATTAGATTCCCGAAACTTTCTCTTGCTGTTCATAAGAGTTCTCTTCATCATTCTAAGTTCTCTGTTATACCATTTAATCCCCTTGCTCTTACCCATAGACACATAAGAAAAACAGTTTTCAATAATCTGCATAAACTTGCCCATAAACATATCAGTTAATTGATAAGTTGATGTTAGGTTCAGATAATGCCTGCCAATTCTCTAATATTAAGCCTTCAAAAAATTTTATAAACTTCGAGTTTGTAAAATTACGTCTACGTAAATTAGTGGTAGATCTAGACGAATAATTAATAGCATGACCTTTGACAGTAATAAAAACACCTAGATGATCAGAAATATTCGCATCAAAGACACCTGTGTCGATACTATCATGACATATATTAGTCAGTATATTATCAAGGTTAGACTTGGTTGTTGGAGTAATTCTTGTGGGTCCTCAATGCAATGCTTTATACCATACATTAAATACATATTCACAAAATCTAGCATATATTTTGTTTTAGCTTGAAAATTCATATTGAAGTCGCCAATAATAATAATAAATTTATACTTCCGTGAATAAAAATCAATAACATTTGAGACACAACTTCTAAAAATAGTTGGGTCACCATGTGAGGAAGATCTGTATACAGTTAGCAACAAATAGTTACTACCTCTAATCTCAGCAGCACATAACTCTGCATGGACTGAACTACAATAATTTTTAACATCTATAGGTTTTAATGGGATATTAGCAGAAGCAAAAATAGCCATACCTCCATGTTTGTTTTTATCCTCCCTACAAAAGGAAGACACCAGACGATAACCAGGCAAAGATATCATTTCTAAATTACTATACTCCAACCAATGTTCAGAAACGTACAAGATATCAAAAGGTTTATTATTGAGTGCAATAAGAAATTCATCAATTTTGTTAGAGAAGCTCTGAACATTGATATGAAATACTGAAAAATTACATAAATCTGTATTAGTTAATATACTCTCTTCTTGGCGGTTGACGTTCGGTATCACTGTCTTAACTTTTGGGGCGAAAAAACCGATTCACAATCACACCTGGAGGCCATATATTCCTGTCCAGAATAGACTGGGATTCAACTGCCGGAAGCGATACCTTAAACAAGGAATTCTTTTCTGGATTCTTGCTGATTAATTTTTCAACAACCATGTTTGGTGCAAAACTTTTCAAATATCCATCCAGTATCGTCATGTCAGTATTTGGTGCAATATTTGTAATATGGTATTCAAAAATTTGTTTCTTAGGCAAACTTGGTGCCGTTTTAAAAGGACAATTTAACGAATTTAATTACCTTGATTGCCAGTCAAGATGTTTCTAGATCTAGCCTTTGCCATGGGACTGGAACGACGTTGCGAGTTGTTGGTAGCATCCTTTTCCAAATGTATAATTTCATTACATAGGGTCAGAGCTTTGGCATTATGTATAGCACTTGCTACCGACCTATTAGTAACTACAGGGTTTGACGAAGTTGTCCCCTCCGGTGTAGCAACTTTTGCTTTTGATTTAGCTGTTTGTTTTATATTATTTGGTTTGTTAGTCGGTTTATCATTTACCTGAGATAAATTACATATTTGCTTGGGAACATCTGCAACAATATTTCTCTCTTTTAGCAGCAATATTTGTTCATTCAAAGACTTAATTGTTATATCTTGATTGACTATAATCATATCCTTCTGACGTATAACCTCTTCCAAATATGATATCTTCAGTTTAATTACATCAAAGAAAACCTCACCTGCATCATTATTTTCATAAGATGTTGTAGATTATCTGCTCATTTGCATGTTCATCCCCTACTTCTGCACAACAAACCACTGTACCATTGTCGAGGAATTTAACATGTTCAAAATCTTCAAGCAACTTTTGTGAGACACCCTACCACAGCACCTACATTTAATGCCAGTACGAGCAAAATTCTTGCATCTGATGCAATTTGTCGAAATTTCTGCATTGCTCTGATTTGGATCAGTCATCTTTACAGATAATTAGTGGGTCACACAAGAAACCGTTGGTGCAATAAACTCTCTCCTTACAGGACAAAAAACAATGTAACCAAACCAAAACAATTACAAAATTTGTCTCTACAACTATATTTGAACAGATTACGATCTGCCAACAGCTGTACACAATCACTATGACATAAGGAACTATATCTACTGTTTTTTCAAAATTTATTTAGAGTCCACACATCAGTTTACAGAAGCACTCAGAAACAATGTCAACAGATGGAGACTTATTCCACAATGACGACGATGATGATGATGACGACGAAGAAAATGATGATGATGATGATGCTGATGGTGATGGTGATGGTGATGATGGTGATGATGATGGTGATGATGATGGTGGTGATGATGGTGGTGATGACGATGATGCTGGTGACGATGATGCTGGTGACAATGATGCTGGTGACGATGATGCTGGTGACGATGATGCTGGTGACGATGATGCTGGTGACGATGATGCTGGTGACGATGATGCTGGTGACGATGATGCTGGTGACGATGATGTTGGTGACGATGACGGAAATGACGATGACGAAGATGACGATGAGGACGATGACGATGATGACGATGACGATGATGGCGATGACGATGACGATGACGATGATGACGATGATGATGATGACGATGACGATGATGACGATGACGATGATGACGATGACGATGATGACAATGACGACGATGACGATGAAGATGATGACGATGATTACGATGACGATGATCACGATGACGATGATGACGATGACGATGATGACGATGACGACGATGACGAAGATGACGAGGATGACGATGACGAGGATGACGATGACGAGGATGACGATGACGAAGATGACGATGACGAAGATGACGATAACAATGATGACGATGACGATGACGATGAGGATGATGATAACGATGACGATGATGATGACGATGACGATGACGATGACGATGACGATGATGATGATGATAATAATAATAATAATAATAGTAATAGTAATAATAATAATAATAGACCAGGCCCTCAAAACAAGATACATTGAACACCGTGTTATGAAAACCAGAGGATGAAGTCTGAAACAGTCACTCACATCATGACTGCATGTCCCATTTTAGCACAGCGCGAATATATATATCGCCATAACCACGTGTGCTCTCTAACCCATTATGAGATATGTTGCAACTATAACTATCACTTGTCAGTACAGAAATGGCATTAACACAAGCCTGAAAATGTAACCACTAACAACGGAAGAGTCACAATTTTATACGATCACCCCATTAGAACAGACCGGACAGTGACAGGAACTAACGAAGGAGGTGCAAACAGACCAGACATTGTTATAAGAGCTGAAAAAGTAACTTACCTAATAGATGTAGCCATCCCCGCAGATACGAATGTTATCAAAAAAGAAGCTGAAAAAAAATAAATATAAGAGTTTAGCAATCGAAATCCAGAATGTAGGGGAAAGTAATTATAGTACCTGTCATAATTGGGGCTACATGATATGTTAGCCAAGAATTTAAAATATACGTCGAGCAACTTCCTGGAGATCATTGCAGAGCAGATCCAGCAAACTGCAATATTAGGCACTGCTCACATACTGCGGAAGGTATTGTCGTAAACCTGAAAAGAGAAAACAATATAAGAACTACCCTCTACATTTACACTTACCTTACCTTAAATGCATGGATTGCAAATTAAGTATGTACCGAACGAGAACGTTGTAAATAACTTAATACATTTATAGAATCGAACGACGTTTATTCAAAATAAGCGGTACAGAGGTATAGTTCACACTAAAGCTAAGCTAGATCTGGAACTCTATATATAAGGAAATAAATGCAAATCTAAGCAGAAGATAAAATGACTAACATTGTAACTATATGTTACAGCAAAGAAATAGAATATAAGCAAAAATATATATGTATAATTCCTCCCGTCGTCGAGGGAGCTCACGGGATGAAGCGACCAGGGTCCTAGTGGGCGGTAATCGCTCCATCTGGGGTTGAGACATCTAGGGCAGCGAAATCCTCATCTGGACCAAGGCTCAAGGGTGCTTCTTCATTTCGATGCTCATCTCGCGGAGGGTAATAAGGAAACAGCAGGGAGTCGCTATTCCTGGTGTAGTGACTGGAGATCATCGGGGTAAAGACGTGATTCCAGTCGATGAATTTATAATATTCCTGGTGTTTCAGGGTTTTCTTGATCGTTATCCTCTCATTAGGATTATTTGGGTTTGACCTTCGTATGAAAATTCTAGGTGCTATTGATTAAAGCTCTTGAAAATGTAATATATTTATAAGATAAAATAATGAAGTTGCTAATGTGAATCTTGGTCAAACAATTCCAGGGTTGGATTTTATATTTGAGATATACTCTACGCTAAACTACTCAGTTCATCTAGCTGTATATCATGGTGAGTTGTGAATTATATGAGTAACGAATTTTGAATTTGATGTATGGAATTTCTTTAAATTTTGAATGTAGTACAGTCGATAGGATTCTGTCACTGCATTAATGAATTCGTGCAGTTGTCTCTGTTCGTGTCGTTCCATGGGTACAGGCTTGGTATTTGGGTACATTCCTCCTTTGAAGATATCTTGTTGATTCTTAAGTAAGTGGGTTGAGGTAGGAATATGTAGGTATTGATTCAAGGGTACAGGTAAAATTTGTAGGTAATTGAAACATGGGAATTTAAAAGTTGATATAAAGTTTATAATTTTGAACATATGTTTTGACTGATAAATGTAGAGTATTATTAATTTTGATGAAAGAGGTTAAGTAACTTAATTGTTCCTTTAATTTAGTTTATAAGTTAAATTGATTTCTAAAATTTCTAATTTATTTTCTATTTGTTCTCTGTTTTGATTGTTCATGAGGCCAAAGAGTTTTATTATATCTTGTACTAATAAGATTTAGAATTTTTTCTACAAGTCAGATTTCGAATAGTGTTTGATGAGTTTAAGTATTTCGGAAGAGGCGTGCCAATGGAATATTGTCGTCACTATCAGTAAAATCTTCATCCTTTAGAGGAGAAGTGTCAGGGGGTTTTAATTTCTTAACATGTTTTTTATGAATTTTTCCTTGTTTTGTTTGAATAGTAGGGCCGTTATCTTCCATAACTATAGCTTTCTTAAATTTTGGTCTTGTTTTGTGTCTGTTTGCTAAATTGTCTTTTATTAGTATGTCTTGTAGAATTTTGACTTTTTGTGGTTCGGTTTTATTTTTATTTACCCGGTCTAAAGTTTTTTGTTTTGTCACTTCAATATTGTTTTGTACGTCCTTGTATAATTTTGAATAAATTTGTTTTTGGTTTCCTATAAAATTTGTGGTAATTATTCTTTCATCTATTTCTATGTTTTGGGGTGAACCTAATGTTACTTCTAAGGGTTTTTTGAGTTACAGAATGTACGGAATTATTATATCCAATGGTTGCTAATTTAATTAGAGTTTCTTGATTTAAAGTAGGGTTATCTAATTTCAAAGCTCTGATGGAGTCTAAAATTGTTGAGTGGAAACGTTCGACTAGACTATTAGAATTTGAATTACTGACGCTAGTGAAATGTAAAATTATTTTATGTAGTTGACAAAATTCTGAAAATATTTTATTATTAAATTCACTGCCTTGATCACAGATTATTTTGACTGGTTTTCCGTAATGGGAGATGTTGAAAATGTGTCAAAAACAGTTAAGAATTGATTTTTATCAAAGAATAGTATGTCTATGTGTATAATGTCGAAAGGTTTAGTGGGCGTTTCCATTTTTTGGATTGGTGGATTTTGCTCGATTACATATTTCACAATTATTTATATAGGTTGTTATAGTTTCTTTCATATTAGGCCAATAGTGAGTTTTTGCTCAAGAATTATAAACAGTGTCAATGCCTCTGTGTACTGTATTTACTTCATGTTGTTTCATTATTAATCTGATTTGGGATTCTAGTTATTCTACATCTTGAGTTTTCAGAGTGGAGATTCTAAATTTAATTGTATTATTAAAGAATTTTGGTATCAAACGTTCAAAACATTGTCTAGCTTTTTGGTCATAAAAATATAAACAGTTTATTTCTTTTGGTTTCAGAAAGTAATATTTTAGCTTTATTTTGGTCTGAAAGTTGAGGATTAAATACTATAAAAATTGAATTTTTATCAAAAGGTCTGGTTAGTCTGTGCCAATAAGGTTGAACAAGATTTGGATTTAGAGCGATAGATATTTGATATTTAAATTGATTTATTGGTTATGGGTTATTCTGCTACTGGATTTTCTATCGAGGTATGTATTGTTTCGTTGTCGTCAGGTTCTGGAATATGCTGGAGGAGAGGGTTCTGGAAGTTGTCGTAAAATATCGTTAAGTAATTCTTCGTCAATAGGTGTATTAGGTCTATCCACGTTTACTAACATAGAGAGAGTATCGTCATCTAAAATAGGTAAGTCTAAGGCTTGAGAAGTAGAAGGTTGAAGTTGGTGAATATTAATGTCTGGAGGGAATCGGTATAATGCGTCTGCAACATTTTTCTCCTTTAATATATTTTACTTCATATTCAAATTCTTCTAATTTTAGTCTCCAACGGACTAATCTAGACTGAGGGTCTTTTAAGGAGAAAAGCCACTGAAGGGGTTTATGATCTGTATTTATTATAAATTTTCTTCCATATAAATAAGGTCTAAAATATTTGGTTGCCCAAACGATTGCAATATCGTCCATATATACGAGGAAAATTTTATTTTGTAAATCTTTAAGAACATTGTCCATGACTCTTCGGAATGTGGCAGGTGCATTTTTTAGGTTAAGAGGGACTCTTAGAAATTCGTAATGTCCATTATTAGTGTTAAAAGTGGTTTTTGGGATTGATTCTGGGGACATTTCTATTTGATGGAAACCGGATGTTAGGTCAAGGGTAGTGAAATATTGAGATCGTCCTAGTTTGTCTAATATGTTTGTAATGTTCGGAATAGGATATCTGTCAGTAACTGTCTTTTCGTTAACTTTTCGGTAGTCTACTACGAGTCGCTATTTTTTATTTCCGGAAGGGTCTAATTTTTTGGGTACAATCCATATGGGACTGGACCATGGTGAATCTGAAGGTCGGATGATATTATTTTGTAATAATGATTGGATTTGTGATTTCACTTCTTGTTTATGTATTTCTGGATATCTATATGTTTTTGTATGGACAGGAATTTCGTCTTCAGTTTTTATTTGATGTTTAACTTGATTAGTAAAAGTTAAAGGATCGCTAGGAAAATAAAAAACATCATAATAATTTTTGCAAAGGGGTATTAAATGTTGTTTTTCTTCTTTAGATAAATGTTCTGTTCTTAATAAATTTGGAATTTGTTCCTTTTTACATTTATTTGTATTTGAAGAAATTTGGAAATTGTATAATTCGAAATTTTCTATATTTTGACAAGGAATAGGTTTTTGAAAATAAAAAGTTTTTGTTTCACTAGAGGGATTGAAAAGTTCTACCGGGGCATATCCGTCTTCGCTGGTTGTAATTGTTTCTCTAATTATTAAATTGTTTAAATTTTGAAAAGGTATTAAAATATCGCCAAAGTTTGTTTCTACAAGGATGGTCGTTTTTTAAATACTCATTTGGGGCAAGTGTTACTCGTCTTGTTATGTTATAAGGATCACGTAAATAAAGGGGAATATTAAAATTTTATCCTATAAGTCTGTTGTTAGGTAAGTCAATTATCATGTTAAATTTTTTCATATCATGGTAGCCAATAAGTCCGTCAAAATAGTTATGGAAATCATAAGATAATACTTCTAAATTTTGATTTGAATTAAATTCTGAAAAAGCGGGTACATGAGCTTTTTGTTTAATAGTACATTTTCCTAAAATAATTTTTACTTGAGTTGAAAAATTAAAAATTTGATTTGTACAGATTTTTTCTATTATGTCAGGTCGTAACATAGAATATGAAGCGCCTGTATCTATTAAAAGTTTCAAAGGGGGATAAGGATGTTGAGAAATTTTTATATATGGTAACTGGGCAGCTAATTGGATATTACTTTCTGCTACGTTTGGCTGTCTTGAGGAGGGGCTAAAGGAAAATTTTGGTTATTTTCACAGTAATAAAAATTCTGGTTACAATTTTGATTAAAATCTTCGTCATTATAATCTGTATCATAATTTTGTTCAAAAGGTAAGTTTTCATTTTGAAATTCTTGACTAGGGTCGAAATTTGGATCAAAATTTTGTTCAAAGTTTGGTTCTTCAATATTAAAATTTTCGTTAGTTCTAGGGAAATTTTGTCTAAAATTTTGTTGGTTTTGCCTGAAATTTTGATGATTACTTCTAGTATTATGTGTTTGATTCACAAATGATTGAACTCCTGACATCGGAGTGGGATGATTTGGTCTATAATTTTGATAAGTTCCCGAAGCTTGTTGATTTCTGTTTTGATTATAATTTTGGTTGAAATTTTGATTAAAATTTGGATTTCTTGGTGGAAGAGGTGGTCTTGCAAAATTCTGATTTTGGAAATTCGGTTTAAAATTTTGGTTAGTTCTAAAATTCATATTAGGATTATGGTTTCTTTGGGAAATTTTAGGTGGGACTGACGGCGATTGCGAATAAGACATGTTTTTTCTAAGTTGTTCCTTGTACTGATTAAACTGTAGTTCTCGGTTTACAAAAGATGTCGCGTCTTCTAATGTAGTTTTGTCAGCTGTCCGTATCATTGACTGTAAGTTATCTGGTAAGTTCGCGACGTACGTGTCGAGTGCGAGTCTAGCGTAAATGTCCTGATAAGCTTGTTTTTCAACAGCTGTGATATTCAAGTTCACTAGTTTCTGAGATAAAATTGACCTCAGGTGTTGAATTCTATTTGAGAATTCCTGCAAGGTTTCGGTTTTTGGGTTATATCGCATATGAATTAAGTCTTACTGAAGGCATGGGAGATCTTTACAATCTCCGAAATTTTGTTGTAATAAATTTTTAATTTGCGTCCAAGTTTGAATTTCTAAACGTTGGTTCAAAATAATTTCGGCTTGGCCTGTGATTTTAGATCTAATTCCCGCAAGTAAATATACCATACGGTCAGTTCTTTCAGGGATATTAAAGATTCTAATTAGTTCGTCACATAATTTACAAAATGTTTGTAGTTTGGTTTGTGAACCATCAAAAACTGGTATCACATCAAGGAAAGCTTTAGCTTCGTTGATATTTGAGTTAGTAGTCATATTTTCACTATTAAATGTACTAGATAACTGATTTACTAAACTATCTATCTCGTTTTCATTAACTGAGAGTCCAACACCGACAGGGACCTGGTATGGATTTTCTACTCGTAATCTAGCTTGAGAATTACTATCCTTTGACATCTGAACAAATACTTCGTTTTCAGTCGAGTTAACTCATAAACAAATTGTTTTAATAGTCACTCAACAAAAGAAGCACTTTGGACAGAGAAAAAATATAAAACAGGGTCTGAAAACAGTCACTCTAATCGTGGAAGAGTTGACTCACGAATTCAGAACAATTAAATTCACTTAATCACTTCTTAAAAATTTAATCCTAACTAATTTTGACATTACACAGGCAAGTGTAAATCAAAATGTCTTTTCGCCGCACAAGTATATAAAAATCAGTTTATATCAACTTAGCGAGGAAAGGAGTGGAAAAATACAAGAGGGACTTATTTTGAATCGTCGTTGACGGTCCAGGGATCTCGACGTCAAGTTGACCAACCACTTGAAGTTCCGTATCTAATAAATTTCACCTGAGAGCTGGACAGGTTCTGGATCTTCAATAAAGTACAGGAGTACACCAAGGATCTCACTCACTCACTCACGAGAATTCAGAGACTTGTTTGTAGATCCTACCGACTGCGCCAATTAAGTATGTACCGAACGAGAACGTTGTAAATAACTTAATACATTTATAGAATCGAACGACGTTTATTCAAAGTAAGCGGTACAGAGGTATAGTTCACACTAAAGCTAAGCTAGATCTGGAACTCTATATATAAGGAAATAAATGCAAATCTAAGCAGAAGATAAAATATATATATATATATATATATATATATATATATATATATATAGTATAAAAAGGGTATATGTATAATTTGCATTAGGTGAGAGTAACGATTCCAACCTAAACTTAACTACTACAAAGGATTAACAGCAGTCCGCGCTACACCCTGACGAAGGACTACAGGGTGTTGGTGAAAAAGACTCAACTAAGAGTTATGATAATGATAACGATAATGACAATGACAATGACAATGACAATAACAATAATAATAATAATATCGTATTTGTGAATATCTGAGTGAGATTGAATATTATGTGAATTAGAATGTACAAATGCGAGAGGATCAAGCAAATACAAACATGCCAGGGGTAAGATCTTATATTTAAAAAAAGTTCTTTGCAAGGAGCTCCAATCTGGGCACCCGCGAGAAGACGTATTGCTGCTTTCTGCAATATAAACACTCTATTTGCACCACAGGGGTACCCCATAAGATAAGTGGCTATGAAACAATGAGTAATACACAATTCTCATGACATAATTATCAACAAATGGTCTTAATTGCCTCATAAGAAATATCTGCTTGGCAAGTTTCGAACAGAGACTATTTATATGATGTCCATGTTAAACTGGGATCAATAGTAATTCCTAAAATCTTTACGGGATCCAACTTATCTAAAGTTTTACTTGAAGTAAAAAATATAAAGTAAATTTAATTTTAATTTGTTAGCTGAGAACCACGTATTAGCAAGGTTGAGAGAGTATCTGCCTTGTTCATTGCCACGTTCAATTCAGTCTCCGTGACCACCCCCACGTTGTGTCATCAGCATAAAGATAACAAGACACCTACTCTCGCGCCTGCAACAAGCACCGCCACCACTGCCACCCCCCCCCCCAGCCACGGGTGAGGTCGAGAAAACACCCAAAATTCCTCCAGTTATCCTGAGGAAGAGCAAGAGGTGGACGGCAGTTTCACAACTGCAAAAAGAAGCCAAAATCAACTTTTCGAAGACCAAGATGATCATAGAAGGTGTCGCATCTCCCTCGCTTCCACGGGAGACCACAGAAGGCTGACGAGGCTTCTGGCGGAAAGAGGAGAAGAGTACCACACGTACTCTCACCAGGAAGACAGGCTGCTACGGATTGTTATCCGTGGCATCCCCTGCGGCACCCCGCTGGAGTAGGTGACGGAGAACCTCCGCGGCCAGAGCTTCGCTACCGTGAACGTGACCAGGATGACCGACAAGAGGACCAGGCGGCAGATGCCTCTCGTCCTAGTACAGATGACCCAGGAGCAGGTGAGTATTTTGCAGGTCTCCCGATGCATCTCAATGCCACAGATGGTAGAAATTCGGCCATGGCAAGAGCCGTTGCACCACTCTTGTGAAGTGCGTCAAGTGCGGCGAAGGCCATCTTCAAGCCGAATTCAAGAAGCGGAGGGAAGCACCGGTGAAGTGCACCAACAGCGGTCGTTCGGCAAGCTACAGGGGCTGCTCCCAGACCCCCAAGAAGACTGCTGGGAATAAGCCACCAACAGGAGCATTAATGGCAGTTCCTCGACAAGTGCAGTCCCTGAGAGTTGCCTCCTGGAACGTCGACGAGTTGCGGTGTAGGAAAAACCACGTAGACGTGGCAGCCATCCAAAAGACCAAGCTAAGGGACGGATACGTGGGGTCTCGAAGGGACTGGACGGCCAAAAGTGGAGGAGGAGTCGCCCTGCTAGTCAAAAGAGGTATCGAACACGATATGTTGCAGGTCCCACAGCTGGGAAATATGGACCACCCGCAACGGAGATATTGCCGTGGTGTCCTATTACCAGCCAGCATCTCGCCCGCTCTTGGAGAACGATCTGGAGACGGTCATGAGGGCGTGGCCGCATACAGTTGCCATCGATGACTTTAACGCAAAGTCGCCGGAGTGGAACAACACGAGGCAGGGTGCTTCTACAGTTCCTGCGGAACCACGACGACGTACTTACGTATGGACCCGATGAACCAACCTTCCAGAAAGGCGCGGCTAGGCCGGATACCTTCTGGATATCGCTTTGCTCAAGGCAATACCGATGGAAGCCGAACTGACGATGCATTACGAGGGTCCACCAACCACTCGACCGTCCTGCTGGAGTTAGGACGAGAGCGTCGCGACGAGGCAACCGTCGTCAGGAGACAGACCGACTAGCAGTGGTTTCGTGGAGAAATGCAGCACTCTGTCAACCAGTCCCTGTCATCCAAGACGAAGCGGACCTCGAGGCGGCAGTCGTGAGTCTTGAGACGGATATCCACACCGCCCTGGAAAGCAGCACCACCGAGAGGACGGAAAGGAGACGTACGGACCATGCAGATGAGTTACCTCTTGTTTTGCAGGAGCAGATTAGGAAGAGACGCGCGGCAAGACTTCGAGCCATGAGGACGAGCCATCCGCGTGATAGGCAAATCGCTATCAGCTCAACAGGAGAATCAAGGCCGCCCTGGATGAACTCGGTGGCAACGACACCTGAAATCGCTGAATCCCGGAGATGGCCGTCTATGGAAGATGCAGAAGGCGCTGAGGGCTCCCCTACGTCCGATACCTCCGATTCACGGAAAAAATGGGGTCATCTACACGAAGCGGGACAAGGCAGAACCTTTCGCGGACAGCCTTGAACGGCAATGTAGAGAGAACCTTCTCGACGACGAAAACGAGGATCACACGGACGAGGTGGAGCGCCGTGTGCGACGCCTAAGACGCCTACCCGATTCTGTACCCATCAGACCCGCCACTCCGGCGGGTCTGATGGGTGAAGGAGATCCTGAACCCCCGCAAAACGTCAGGATGCGACGGTATAGGAAACACAGGATTCTCAGGAAGCTCCCCCACCGAGGAGTAATGGCGCTGCTGAACATCTGCAACGTCATCCTGAGACTGCACAGATTTCCGATGAGATGGAAAAAGACCGACGTGATACTCATCCCTAAGCCAGGTAAGAACTTAATGTTCCTTTCCAGATACAGGTCCATCAGTCTCCTGCCCATGATGAGCAAAGTAGCCGAGAGAGTGATCCTGGCGGACTACATGAGGCCACGGAAGAACTGAAGATCCTCCCGGACGAGTAGTTCGCGTACCGCCGTGGCCACTCGACGGAGCAGCAGATCTTCAGGTTAGTAGAACTTGTTTCCGCAGGTTTCAACTCCAAAGAATCTACTGGAGCAGTCTTCTTGGACGTTACCAAGGCCTTTGACAGGATTTGGCACGATCGGTTTATCGTTAAGATGCTCGACTTTGGCTACCCTGTCGGCCTAGTCAAGCTGGTGGCGTCCTTCCTGAGAAGCAGAGAGCTGCGTGCGAAGGTAGATGGGGCCCTATCCACCTATCGACCCATGGAAGTTGTGCTGCCTCCGCATGTATTCAATATCTTCACAGCGGATCTACCTAGGACAGAGGACACCGTGTGCCTCTATGCCGATGACACTGCCATCTTGGCCCGATCCCTAAATCCATAGATGGCGACGAGGCGACTCCAGAGAGCGCTAGGCAGACTGGAGGACTGGTGTAACCGCTGGAAGGTGGCGATCAACGCGGAGAAAAGCAAAGGTATGATGTTCTCTCGTAGGTACAGAGCTCAGCTGAGAGGCCGTGTTCAACGACGAGTACATCCAGTGGACCGACGCTACACAACAACAACAACAACAACACCAACACCAACACCAACACCAGCACCAACACCAACACCAACACCAACACCAACACCAACACCAACACCAACACCAACACCAACATCAACACCAACACCCACATCAACACCAACACCAACACCAACACCCACACCAACACCAACACCAACACCAACAAGAGCAAGAGCAAGAGCGTAAGAGAGTAATAAACAGATTTCATCACAATATTGTCAACTGAAGGCCGCAGTTGCCTCATTAAAAAAATTTGAGTCGAGAGCCTTGAACAGAGACTGTCAACATGCGCTGTCCAGTTCAGAGTGGAATCCAAAGTAACACCCAACAACCTTACCTCAGACTTAGAGTGGACTTTACTAGAGGTAAATGTTAGTTGTTGAGTCTTTGAAACATTAAGTTTCAATTTATTGCCTGAAAACAAAGTTTCTGCTGCAGCCAGGCTACTCATGTTCAAGTCTCTACTACCTCGAGAGAGGAGAGTTGTATCATCTGCGAAGATGATACATGTACTTTCACCAACATTTATCGGTAGGTGATTGATGTATATCAAAAAAAGCAGCGGGCCCAACACGGACCCTTGAGGAACACCATTATGTATGGGAAGTAAGGTAGATTCCGTGCCATCAATACTGACATATTGTTGTCTACCAGTTACATAAGATCGGAAAAGACCTATTTCTTTATCACGAATGCCGTAATATTCAAGTTTTAAAAGCAAAATATCAACATTAACACAATCAAATGCTTTTGAGAGGTCACAGAATGAAGCATGGGTAATAGTATTGTTGTCAAAACCATCAACGACCTCATCATAACTGTTAACAGAGGTTTAACAGTTGAAGTCCTTCCTGAACGCGAACTGAAAGGGAGACAAAATGGATTTCACTTCCAGATACGAAAGTAGTTTATCTTTTATAAGAATTTCAAATATTTTTTGATAATACCGGAACTATAACAGTCAGGTCATGTACCCTCTTCAATACATTTATTAAACAGTAGGGTTAGTGGGGTCACAAGATAGTCCAGTGGTGCTTTTACTATGCAACTATTTAAGCCATAGTAATCCAGACACGTTTTATTTTTCAAATGCAGAATGGCTTGCTTAACATCAGACTCAATAATAGCTGATAGAAAAAAAAACGTTTCACATCCTTCACTGTCTTTTTGTATGTTCTACGCAACTGACAGTAAACCAATCAATCAGGCATTGAATTTGTTTGTTTGAATTTTATTTTACTACGCTTGATATTTTTCCTCATCATTTTGAGTTCCTCATTGAACCACCCAACACCAACCCTACTACAGGTGGTTACAAAAGGAAAACATCAATATCAGGAACAATATTAGCAACGTGTGCCAAATCAATTTCAGTACAATTGAAGCTGTCTTTAATAGCAATTAAGATACCACCTTCTCTTGATAAACCTGTTGACTCCTTGGATCGATATTTGCGAAAAACTGTGTAATTATCAGGTAAAAGTTCAGTATTATTAATATCCGAAGTTAACCATGTTTCCGTTATGGCTATAAAGTCAAAATCACTCTCAGCTACACCATTGTAAAAATTAGCAACTTTAGACCGCAAACCATGCACATTTTGGTAAAACAATGTAGGTATGTAATTAGGTAACAGTCAGTTTAAATTATGAGTAATGATTTTCGGTGTACCATTAAAATAACTCATCCTTTCGCCTTTATTAACCCTTAACAACCTTGCGTTACATATATGTAACAGAAATTTCGTGGTGTAGTAACCTTGCTGTTTTATAGGTATGGCTAAATAGCCAATAGATAGCGCTAGTAATACTTAATTTTAAGTCTGATGTACCTGATATTTGCATGTTTTGACAGTTTGATTAGATTCGTTCACACAGTAGGTTGATTTGTGAGGTGATGTTTTGATATTTTGTGAAAAATGGAGCCCCAGTTTGAGTAAGTATTGCCCTTTCTCTAATATTTGTCAAAAGTTGTCAGAAGCATGTGCAATGAATGATAAAATAGTCTATTTATTAGGCGATACATTGAGTTTTGTAGAAGGTGTTATATATTTTTGTTATTTTGCCTCAAGAATTGAGTGTTACATATATGTAACACTAGGAAGATACGTAAGCAACATTAAAAAATTGGTTGTACGTTTCATTGCAAGTTTTGCCTTCAGTATTTCATTTGTTCACATCTTTCTCAAATAATTTAGCGTGATACTAGTTTTTTTTTATAGACGAGGGTTTTCTCTACAAGAGGCATTAGAAATGGCTTATGCTGATGACGATTTAGACATTGATGCAATTTATACGGAGCCGCCTGAAGTAAGTGCCTTGACGGACGAGGATTCAGGCGATGAAGAAGAAGGTGATTTAGATAGACTATCTGGACGTCTCCTTCGTGCTTCAGTCGAAATTCGGCATCGAAACAATGACATAATAAATAGCGAAACCGTAATGCAGCATGAAGACTCCATTCCATTTGCCGAGCAACCTAAAGAGAAACAAGTAAAATTTCTATGGACTCCAGGCGATCTTATGAAGCAAGATATACCATTTGGTCATGCAGATTTTTCCCACTATAGCAACTACACTCCTATGGAAATTTTTGAATTTTTTTGGAATGATGATATCATCAAACATATTTTAGATGAAACTAAAAAGTACGCTCTTTTCAAAAATGTCCCAGATTCTAACATCACATATGATGAGATAAAGTGTGCTCTGGCAATCCTTATTTTGAGTGGATACGATACTAAACCTTCAAGAAGGCATTATTGGGATTCTAAACCTGATATGGGTAATGAAATGGTAAAAAATTCAATGCGAAAGAATAGATTTGAGCAGATAATGCAATTTTTACATTTAGCTGATAACAACTATCCGGATCAAAATGATAAAGCGTGGAAAGTTCGCCCATTGATGGACAAACTAAAAGCTTTATTTTTAGAACATTTTGTAGCCGAGGAGGAAATAAACTACGATGAAACAATGATAAAATATTTTGGGAGGCACAGTTGCAAGCAATTTATAAGGGGAAAGCCCATTCGCTTCGGCTACAAAATGTGGTCGCTCAATACAAAGGGAGGGTACCTGATCAACTTTGACTTGTACCAAGGCAAGAATCCTCGAAGTCGGGAAACCGATGAACACCTCTATGGAAAAGCAACTGCCCCGCTGGTTACAATGTTGATGGAATTTCCAGAAAGTAAAAAAAATCTACCATACAAATTATATACAGATAATTTGTTTACGAGTCCAACCTTACTTCGAGATATGAGGAATATAGGTATATGGTGTAGTGGCACCATACGGGATAATCGTTTACCCAAAGGAATTCCACTGCCTGACAAAAAGGATTTGAAGAAACACCCTAGAGGTGAACATTTCAAAGTTCTAGATCGTGAAAATGGGATAATTTTTGTTCGTTGGATCGACAATAATATAGTTACGGTGGCATCAACCTGCTTTGGAGTGGAACCAGTCTCACTTGTAAAACGGTATTCGCAAAGTGAAAAAAAAGTTATTCAGGTCCCTCGACCTAATGTTATAGAAAGATATAATAGTTCTATGGGAGGCACAGATTTGATGGACCAAAATGTGGCCCGGTATCGAGTAGCAATTCGGTCCAAAAAATGGTGGTGGTGCCTTTTTACGTGGATGCTAGATGTAAGTGTCCACAATGCATGGTACCTTTATAATAAATCTAATAGTCCCATGAAACAATTGGATTTTCGCAGAAATATTGTAATTGCATACCTTTCAAGATATGGTGTAGCAGCTAAAGGTGCAGGAAGACCTTCATCCCTATTCAGCAATTCCGAAAGAGTTGGTAGCGACGTTAGATATGACCGTATTGACCACTTTTTGACGTATGTCCCAAACAAAAAAAGGAGAAGATGCGCACGCGAAAGCTGCAATTCAAGCGTACGCACCATGTGCCGAAAATGCGATGTTGGCCTTTGCATCGATTGCAATATACTATTTCATCAGAAATAATATTACTTTAATGTTATTACTTGTATTTCACATTGGTTTCAACTATGTATTTGAGTTTTCATTTTTATTTTGCATTAATATACTTTTATCAAATTTTGCTCTCGCTTATTCCTAGCGTTACATATATGTAACGCCATTTTTTTCTGTAACTAAAATATTTTTAATTAAAATAACATCAGTTTTTGTTTCAAAGGATGTTTCTAACAATATGTAATAGAAAATAAAAAACCTATTTTAAAAAAATCAAAATTCAGGTTGTTAAGGGTTAATACGAATTTCCAATTCATTTTTGAGTTTCTTGTTGAGTTCCAATTGACGAGGAGTTCTATCAGATGAAATGAATATATTTTTATAGTTTTCTGAGTTATGCAGATTTCTAGCCTTCTTAATAAAATTAATTACTTCTCTTTCCTCACGAACCGTTACTTTAATAGGTCTATTATGATCATGGGTACGGGGGCCTAGACGTTGGGCTTTTAATGAATCAGTCACATAACCAGGCACAACAATATTTTTAAAGTAAGTGGAGAGTCATGTTCAATACCTTCACGATTATCATCTAAAGACTCAAGCGCATCAAAGATAATAAAATTATGTTTTCTTTTCTGACGCTCCATAACCTCATTATCAGCATTTTCAAAATCATATGAGAACATCCCTCTTGATTTGAAGTCATGGTACTCCTTAACTGTTGCCTCAAAATCAGCCTTTAAATTATCTAAACGCGCAGTAAACTCGTTTTGCAGGGTGGTAATAAGGCTTTTAATATCTTTAAATTGCGAAAGATTAACACTACATGTGTTACAGACAGCTTTAACAGCCTTTGACTTGGATCTAGTGAATTTTACATCACTCTTTGATAGCCCAACAGATTTTAAATGCAAGGGTGCCTGGCAAGCATCGCAATGAATTGCAGAAGAAGTATTAGATTTTATGTCAGTGCTACAATTTAAACAAGAAAACATTTTAAACAATGATTTAAGTAATACCAAATCAATATGTAATAAAATGCTAAACTATAATACAGGGATACTAATTTTCTGCACCCAGGGTCTGGTCAACGTGACTAACAAACACACAGGCTACGGAAGAATACAAAAAGTGTATACAGAGGAGTATAAATAAGTTAAATCCCTTACTAGCAAAAATTATAACGACAAATAGCGGAATTCATATACAGAAGCACTCAATGATAGCAAATTAATCTAATAACAATTTAATGAGTAAAGAAACACTTGTATTTTTTTGCACTTAAGGTTTTAACAATCAGTACAGTTAGCAATAACATTAAATAAAACTACTAATGGCAAGATAACTGGCAAATCTCGAGAGATAACGAAAATCATCTTCCTGAGTATCACTCGACTATGATAAAAAGCGACTATTATTTTCTTTCATTTATCTCGAGCAACTTGTCTTTCGAGACAATTCCATTCGACCATATGAACATTAATAATCAAAGAATAACTCCATCAAGTATCGCCCTCGTTAGTTACTCAGATTATTAATGTTCATATGGTCTCATCAAATTGTCTTGAAATACAAGGCGCTCTTGATAGAATTTTAACGAAAATAATAGTCGACTATTTGTCATAATCTTGGGATTTTATCTGCGAATATTTTGCTTCTTGTTTACAAAATGTTACTGATAATTGTGACACTAAAATACTATACTATTATAACAATTTAATAAACCATTACATTAAATTCAATTTTAAAATCACTTCTATCAATGGTTAATGACGATGATTAATTATATTCTTATTAATTTAAAATCCAATGCTTATGGATCAGATGATATATCTATAACAATGTTAAAATACTGTTCACCTTCCTTGGATCAGTTCATTTTACATATTATTAACTACTGCATTGAACAATATTTCCTTATTCCTGGAAAACTGCCATTGGTTTACCGCTTCCAAAAAAATCTAATCCATCATCTATGGAGGATGTAAGAATACTTAGTATCTATCTTACCAGGCATGTCAAAAACATTTGAAAAAATACTTTGCAACCAGATTTTTAATTACTTTAATTCTAACAACTTTTTTCCTGATTCACAGTGTGTTTTTCGAAAAGAACATAGTACCTCTACTGCATTGACCTATGTTACTAATGACTTAATTTCATCCACTGATAAAAGTTTGGTTAGTATATTGGTATTATTAGATTTTGCGAATGTGCTAAATTAAAATATTACGCTTTAGTAATTCAGCTGTTTCAGCGTCAATTTATTAAGGTTAATAATGAAACATCAAATAATGAAGATTAATTCAGGGATGCTAGGGCCAATGAAATTATTAACAGTGAGCTTAACAGTATAAAAAAATTGGCTTTTGAACACAATCTTAAATTAAATTCTAATAAACCTTGTGTTATTTTTTGGAATAACCAGGTAATGTCTTTAAAAAAATCTTTAAGCATTTATATTGATAATGTTGATTCTGAAATAAATCTAGGAGTCATTATTGACACAGATTTAAGATTTAGAAAATATATACAAAAACTAATTAAGAAATATTATAGTGCTATTGTGTTATTGTTTCCAAACCAACACATTTTGAATTTTAAGTTAAAAGTTCATTTATGAACTTTGTCTTTTGACTGTAGATAAAAAAGAATACAACAAGTTCAAAATATTACATGCTGCAGATTTATTTATGGTCTTAGAAAATATAATTATGCTTCATGTAGGTAATTTTGTTCATTCTATTGTAAACCAACCAAATGCTTCATCTTTATTTAAAAATTATTTATTTCTCGCTCTAATGTGCATAGTAGAAATTTAAGATGTATAAAGTTCACTCTACCTCATCATCATTTAACTTTGTTTCAGAGATCATTCATTTACAATTCAGTAAAACTACAACTTATTACCTAACGAATACCGGGTGTTCCCTCTTAGTGCTTATATTTTAGAAACCATCATAGCCAGTCCGACGAAATTTGGTATACAGACACTAGATGGCGCGTAAAATCTGATGATAACATTAATTATTATATAGGGTGTTCCATTTTTCAGGAAATCGATATAATTTTGATTTTTTGGTAGACAACCCCGCTAAAACTTATGTTTAATTATGAACACATAAAACAACATCTCCAAAAGGTGCCCAGATTTCATTGTTTTGTCATGTAAAATGTGAATAGCATTGAACCAGACAGAAGAAACTAACATCGGTAAACGTCAAAACTATGAGTTGTCATTGAATTGTCAAATATTAATGGAATATAGTATTTTATTGCACATAAATAACGCTAAATAATGTATTGAATGCAATTTATGGATGCACAATACTGTTACTAAGACTTGTAGATAAAAACTTAGACTTGAGTTGAGGGTTTTGGAGCACTGGGCTGCACCGGTGCATTCTTCCGTTACAGCTTCGTTCGTACAATAGTGTGTAAGTAAAGAATATTCCTTTTTTCCAACTGCTATAATAATTATCGATTAATTATCAAACAAGAAATAAATTCTAACAAAACGACTCCTAAAACTTTTTTGACTATAATGTGAACGTGTTTGTCCTTAAAAGTCATAACTGAACCTACCCTTAACTTACCACACAAGAATTAAAAGAAATATTATTAAATCATGACCTAGAAATGATTAATGATAAGTTTGTTGTGCTCACATATTTCAGCAATTTGACATGGATGACAAATTTGAGGGAGTTCTCACCATTTTATTGGGATAACAGTCAGGTTTCACAAAAAATCCCTGCTTCTTATGCAAATGGGATAGAAAAACTCACTATGCAAGAAAAGAATCGCCACAAAGAGCTTCATTTGAACCAGGTACTAAGAAGCATTAGTTCCTCCTTCCAAAGTCCTGCTCCTACACCTCTTTACAGTATCTACTAAAAGTTTTTCTTAATACTTCGGTGCAAAACTACGGAAATGAGAGAATGACATTTTTATCACCAAAATGAGAGAAGACGAAAAAACAGCATGGCTGAGTTTCAAATAGGTTATTGAATTTCCTGGGGAATCATAACTGTCCAAGCAAAAAGTAGCTCAAATGGTGGAAAATTATCGGGATCTGGGTTGCTTGATTAATCTGAAATTACATTTCATGGATTCCCATATTAGCTACTTCTCACAAAATCTTGACGTTTTCAATAAAGAACAAGGTGAAAGATTTCATCAAATCCTGAAGAGTGCAGAGGGACGTTACGCAAGTAGATGAAATAAATATGATGGATGATTACTGCTGGATGCAGATTCTTTGAGTGTAAGAGAGGTGGTATCATAAAGAAAGGTAAAGAATAGCACACATTATAAACCTATAATATCAAAAATCTTCAAACTCCTTCCATCTGTTCTGGATCCTCTAGCCATCAAAATCCACCTGTGTCTTGTAAGAATTTGATCCACTAAACTCCTCCCATTCTTGTATATGTCCTGGTGGACAGTGGTTGCTGTTCGTGTTTGTTGCCCTTCCTTCTTGTTCCATCTCTTGTTTTAAGGCTGCACTGCGCTGATGAAGGGCAAAAACCCATAAACAACGTTGTCCGCAGTTACTTTGTTGTTCCTTCCATCTGTTTTCTCTGGATCCTCTAGCCATCAAAACCCACCTGTGTCTTGTAAGATTTTGATCCACTAAACTCTTTCCTTTATATATATATTATATAATATATCTATTTGACCTTGAAATAACCTTAAAGCTGGTCTGATGAGTTTAAATGAGTCCCCGATTCAGATCCAGTGACTCTAAAACATAAATATTAGACGGTCTAGTTCAAGTGAGCCAGACGAACCATGTGAACCATGCAAGTGCATGGCTATCTTTCGATTTGCCTTTTAAATAACCTTGAAACTGACCAGATGGGATTAAATCGATTCGAGATTCGGATTCAGTGTGTGGAAACACATAAGAATATATAAGTCTGGTCGGTCGAACAGATCACTTTTTTTGTGCTGCTGTGTTATTTTGGATTCATTAGTTACCAAGTTAGAAAAACTATTTAAATGAAAATGAAAACTCCCAAATTTTGCAATAAGAGCCTTCTCATTTTTACCACAAGCAGATAGCATATTGATGTGTTTACACCCGCCACTGCTTTAAAAAAATTGTCTACCAAAGATAACAGAAGTGATCTGAGAGTTTATTATGTCAGTAATAAATTTAAAATTTGGTAATTTTTGAATGGGACAAGGTATATATAAATTACCAAATGAACATTATCTGATTAATTGTGACATTTTTTATTTAATTGTGTATTCCTGTCACTGAAAAATAAAAATATTAACAAATAACCGTTAATGCCTAATGGATCGGTTAGGAGTTTGCGACCACCCTTATTCTATACTAGGAATAGGGCAGCCCATTAAAAAGGGTTGGCTCCGTTTAACTTCAGCGGAGACGGGCGGAGTTCTGCATGTAGTGAACGAAAAATTTAAAAGATTAATATTTGGGCGCCAGGTAAATTTATCCACCCTTATTTGCGTGCGTTGCTACCCCTAAACTTACCAAAGGGGTGAGCCAAAAAAGAAAGAAAGAAAGAAAATTGACCAATACAATTTTATTCAAATTGTCCCTATAAAAATATCACACTCAGTACACATGTATGTTCAGTAAGAGCAGGTTAGTAATATACAGTGGTATATCTTAAATAACAAAAAAAAAACAATACAATTATTATAAGTTATTATGTTTTAAATTTAATCAAAGTATTACTCTCCTCGATATTGGAAATAAGAAATGGGTGTTTACACAAACCCCTTAAAAAAGAATGAGGTTAAACAAGTGCAGAAATTTCCGCGCAGATAAAAAAAAGAGAGCAAGCTTAAGCTTAAATGTAACCCCAAAGTTTCCAGTTCTACTAATACTATCCAATAAAATAGGTATATACTGTAGTTAGGTAAATTTCCGCACACTAGCGTTTGTTAATAAGCATCAAATACCAAATAAGATGAACGTAGGAAAAAAGAATATAAAATATGGGGGAAATAATAATAAACCTATATAGGATGTGAGTGTAGGGCTCAACACCCAGTAAATAAATTCAAAATGTGAACTTAAGGTTCAATACCTTGTATATAGTGCAACTATGTGAGCTTAAATCTCAACAACTAGTAAATAAATTCAGTATGAACTTAAGGTTAAACACCCTGTATATAATACAACTATGTGTGCCTAACGTTCAACACCCGGTATGTAAATAAGCAAGCAAGAGGCGAGCTTATGGCTCAACACAGTATATAAATAAACATTCAAGGCAATATATGAGCTGAAGGCTATTTGTGTCTTGAGATTTGCAATACAGTGGAACGGCAAAAATACAAAAAAATAATAAGCTTGTACAAAGAAAATGTGTTTCTGTGGAATTTGAAACATGTTGACTACAGAAATTGAAACAATAAAAACTCGAAATTTATGGAAATCGCTTATGTGTTTGGTTGTAATTGACAAGAGCTTCAGCGAAAAATCCGAATTGTACGGCAGACGCATATGAATATAATGTCAAAATTGCGCTAGGCATCTTCTATTTTAATTTTTAGGCTAGCCTTAAGCTTGCTCCCAACTAACTTCAACAGTCCATCCGTTGCTGAACTGTATTATCTCACAAGTCACCAGTACTGAGATTAGTTTGAACTTTTTTACTCTCTGAGACACTCCATTGGTCACAAAAGATTCATCATCATCATCATCATCATCATCATCATCATTATCATCATCATCATCATCATCATCATCATCATCATCATCATCATCATCATCATCATCATCATCATCATCATCATCATCATCATCATCATCATCATCATCATCATCATCATCATCATCATCATCATCATCATCATCATCATCATCATCATCATCATCATCACCATCAATCATCATCATCATCATTTTAATCCTTATTGAGCGGACGTCGGTAAACTGGACTGATATTTTCAGTTACTTTCAATTATACTTTCAATTATACCACAATTATTCAAGTACTGTGTTTGTTTCACAAGAGTCACTCCTAAGTTGGATCGTATGACTATCTGAATTTCATAACGTGCTAGTTATGTCAAATAAAGGCTCTGCAAGTGTGTTACCTATAAACAAATGTAAAAGATGCAAGAACTCTGTTCAGTCTGGTTTGAAATGTATTACATGTGGCGTTATTTCCCATAAGAGTTGTTTGAATGCTTTGAAATCAGTAAAGTTTATCGATGATGTTACAGTAAATTGTTGCGCTGACAATAGCGAAGATCAAGCTGTTTGTAATCAACCAGTAACTCAAGGACAAAAAATGTCATACCAGGACACTAAATCTAGTGTGGATGACATTAAAATTAAGTATTTGGAAGAACTTTTACGGCAAAAAGATCTGACAATTACAAATCAAGCTATAGCTATAAATTCGCTGCAAGATCAAGTATCTTACCTCAAGAGAGAGCTAATGATTTCAGAAAAACCTATTAGTGATAAAGTGATTAATGAACCTATTTCCAAGCCTCTAAGTTATGCACAAGCTTCTAGTAGGAGTATATCATCGAACACGTCGTCAAAGAATACCTCTAAGGCGGCTGTTTCTAATATTACGCCATCCGCAGTGTCTCATGCCATTCATTTGGCCAAGGCTCATGAGGTTTGTCAAAATATTGTGCAATTGAATGAGGATAGACAAGACGGCAACGAGCGAGTTATGCAACATTCGGTGAATCGGGTGCGCAGAAGATCAAGGAATATCCTTATAGGAGATTCTAATGACTTATCTACTAACTCTATACTTAAGTCAGCTAAAGATGTTTCTTTCAAACATTTCCATTCCACCAATTGGGATCCAGAGACAAGTGACGAAGCTCTATTAAATTACCTCAAAGGAATAGTATCTGAAGTTAAAATAGAAAAACTAAATTCCCGTAACCCATCTATATATGCCTCTTTTAAAGCAGTTCCTAGTGTGGACGTGGACAAAATTATGAAGGCAGAAGTTTGGCCCAGTGGTGTAGTTTTAAATCAGTTTTTTCGATCATTCAAACCTGCCAGCCTTCAATCAACAAACAGAAATAGTGAACGGTAAAGCCTTGGATATATGTTTAAGCGACAAATTTTCAATATTGCACCTAAATGTTTAAAGTCTTGCTAATAAGTTAGATCGTTTGCGACTTCTTGCCTCTGATACTCAAGTCAGTTTTATTTGTATTTCTGAGCACTGGTTAGACAGATCTTGTATAAGTTCTGTAAAATTAAATGACTATATTCTTGTATCTTATTACTGTCGTAATTCATCACGCTGAGGCGTTGCTATATATGGGAAATCTAATTTTAGTTTTAAAGCGATCAATTTAGATAAATATTCTGTACCTGTGCATGCTGAGTTCTGTGGCTGTGAAGTTGTAAATTCTGATACTATTTTAATAGCTTTATATAGATCGTCCAGTAACGGTGACCTCTCTATTTTTAAAAATAACTTTCTGAATTTGATTAACTTTGTCTACGCTAAATACAAGTATATCATTATAGTTGGTGACATAAATGTAGATTTGAATCAAGATACCGATTTTGCAAAACAACTGTTGTATATTATAAATTCTTATGGTTTGTATCATAGTGTCAATGCACCCACTAGGGTTACTTCGACTTCTTCTTCTTGTTTAGACAATGTTATATCTAATTTTGATTTAGAAGTTGTAAATTTTGATCCTGACATATCAGATCACCATGCCCAATTTGTAACTATTCAGTACCATCGACACGACATTTCGTCTTACTCCACAAGTAATCAAAGATTTATTACTGAGTTAATCTCGTTATTTGATAGATTCTCACAGTTATCTTGGTCAGATATGAATCTTCAGCATCAGGATAGCAATGGCGTTGCCTTATGTATTATAAAGTATTTAAATGATAATATAAAGACTTGTTTTCCGCTACGTAATGTTAAAAGGAATAATAAACACGGTGTCCAGTGGTTCAATAAGGATTTGCGTATCATGCGCAAAAATGTATTACTGCTGAAAAAATCTGCTTTGGACTCTAAAAAGGAGCAGGATTGGTCAACGTATAAAGATGCGCGGAAAAAATATAAAAAAATGTTGAAATATGAGAAGAGAAAGGCTTACTCTGACATTATTTCAAGTTCGAACAATAAGCCTAAAATTTGCTGGAAAATCATAAATACTGAGCGTGGTGATAAGAGTACTCCTGTAAAATCGTCCATTTCATCTGATGAATTTAATGAGTTCTTTTCAAATATATCTAATACTATATTAAGTACAATCAATCCCTCTAACAAGGATTCAATGTTTTACTTGAATAAGGTAGCTAAGCCTTCTTCTTCATTTTTCATGTCTACTATACTCGAAACGGACGTGGTAAGTGCTATCAATATGTTGAAAGACAAGCCCAGTTTAGATTTCTACAATACCAACAGTAAAATAATTAAATTTTTACTATATATATATCGTTGTATTGAATATTTTTTGTAGTATATATTTGTTTTTTTATATCTTTTTCTACTTATTTGTATACCTGCCTATGAAATGAAAAAGAACCTTTACATCTAGGGTCACTTTGACTTTTTTTATAGTTACATCAGATGTCCCACAAATTAAATTCATTTTCATAGAAACAAATAAAAATTAATATGCAAAAATTTACCCCAAATTTAGTAAAAATTTGCAAAAGAGAAATATAAAGTGCAATTCTTCAACATTTGAAAATTTTATACTGACTCTTTTTAAGTTCTGGTTTATAGTTTTTGCAAATTTTACTAATACAACATGGTGTTTTGGCTAATTTTTCCATATTAATCTTTATTTTCTATATTATGAAATGAGTAAATTTAATTTGTGTGATATCTGAGTAACTATAAAAAAGTCGAAGGGGCCTTATATGTATACGTTCTTTTTTGGTTTAATGGACATCCATAAAATGTCCCTAGAACAAGAAAAAACATCTTTAAGATATCCATAAGATGTCCTCATACGTAAATAGAATGTCCATAAAAAGTCCAGATTTGTACAAATAGGTTCTCTTATAGTCCAATATCCGGGACGCCCAAATTTGTGGAATTCGGCCAAACATTCTTCGGATGTACGATCATCCACAAGCGCACATTTTAAAGATGTCCATGATACATCACTGTGCTATATGGGATTGCTAAATCACTGTGCTATTTTATATCATTCCTTATGCCTTTAGAAAGCAAAATCGCTTGGTCGTCAAAAAATCGTGGTGTGCAGGGGGTAGTTAGGCGTGGTTTTCAAAAAAATTGTAAAATTTTATTTTTGCTTAATTTACATCTACACATGTTCAATCATTTCTGAAAGTTTTGTCTTAAAATTCAAAGAAAAACTATTTTATATTTAATTTGAAATTATCTGTGCAACATGCTCTTATATGGAGTTCCTTAATATAAAACGGCTCGCGCTGAAACATCGAAATTGCAGTATCATTTACACCAAGATAAGTCAAGAATCTAATAAAAAAAAAACACTTTCTACGAACGTTGTAGACTAAAGATCAATGATTAAAATGCTTTTTTATTTTTAAAAATCCGATAAATAGTTTCGTCAAAAAACTGTAAAATGTCAAAGTATGTAGTTATCAGCGCGCTCCGACGCGGAGATGCGAGGATGGTTGAAATTCGCTTGGCCGGCCGTTTATTTGCATGATACAGCCGTTCTTACGTATGTTCGAGCCTAGATGGTCGCTTTTCGATTAAAACAGTTCAAATACACTGTCATTATAGCGAGCGTTATGGTAATCTAAGGCACATTATAAGAATATAGTGTTTTTTAGTGTACCTATGTATTTGAGTAGGTATTTGTATATATCTTTTCAAATTGAATTAAATAAATTAATAACAGTTAAATATTAATAAACAAACATAACAAATATTATTTCAAAAAATCATTTTATTAATTACAGTTATCAATTACAGCATTTAATTAAGTTAAAATTTGCGTTAAAATGGTTCGAGGGTGCTTGTGGAGTCGATGTTCCGTGGTAAAATCTTCTATTTCTGTAAATAACAAATAATAATAATTGGTAAATAAGAATATTCTTACAAAATAATTTTACAGCATTTAGTTAGACTCGGAATTTTCTTTAATATTAGATAACATGCTCTGGGAAGCATTTGTGATTTTTAAGTCTTTTTTTACTTTATTTGCACATGTAATTTGAGCCATACATTTGCAGAACCCAATGCAACAAATTTGTTTTTTTTGCAGGAACATTGTGGCCTATTGCAATCTATAAAAATGTTTTCTTAAATTAATAATATACTTATAATAATAATTTCTTTACCTTTTTACAACTGCAAGTATTTAAAGCAGGGGTGTTCTCGGGTAATATTGATACTGTAGTTAAAATTGACACCAGTTTTCCGTCAACAATTTTCCACCCACAATCTGATACATCGGGCAAGGATGGTCTGGGTATCGTACTGTTTAACCATATTTTAGTCTGGTAGTATACACGAAGGCTATGCTGTTTTAAGCTATCTAAAGTTGGAAGTAATTTGCTGATCGGCTTTGAGGACGCTAAAACCCCTCTAAGGTAATTAATAATAATAATAATGTGGCAGGATTCGAGCGAATGGACGCACAGTTTTAAGTTTTTACAATATTTATTTCAGATTTTTATGACACAGATTTCATCAACAAATTGTTGTTTTTTTTACTATGTCAAAAGATACTCTGGCCTACTTAACAGAAACTATAAATATGTATTTAAAATAATGTACTGGCTATTATGCCACCCAAAACACAGTAATGTTTTAAAAGTTGCCTCAATAATAATAATAATAATAATAATAATAATAATAATAATAATAATAATAATAATAATAATAATATCTCTACCCCTCATTCTAATCACAGGGATTAGCCCAGAAGTCGGAGACTTGTGCGGGAGAGGGGGCGGCATATTATTATTAAGCAGACCGCATTTGCTCCCAGGAACGACTTACGTTGGTAGGCCCTAATCACTATTCAGTGCAGGAATAAGGGAAATCTGGAAAACCTAATTAATTAGGGGGGTAGTCAAATATCAACCGTGATCAATCTCTCACATTGAACCAAGCTAACATTATTCCACCCTACCATACCCGCAGAGAGGGTGCCAATCCTTTCCACGAATATAGCTTATATACGGTCTACCGGCAGCTGGGCTCGAACCAACTCCGATCTAGTCACCTCGATTCAAGTACTGACGCCTTAAACCGCGCGACCACTGACCGACAAATTTATGCAATGATTATTTTTGTTGTTTGTATATATTCAATAATTATCTAAAAAAATAATCTAGCTAGATTAATTATACAAATTATTAAATAAAAACTTTACCATTTTATTAAAATCTTCTTCTTCTAAATTGTCACTTATGCCAACATTACTAAGTAAATAGTGACGTGATAAAAACACTTTCCAGCATGATTTTTTTGCCTATTCCCACAAACTGACTGGTTGTATCACAACCTGTGAGTGCATGAAACGCTGGTAGGCATTTTGTCATAGAACTGTCCATTGTCAATTCATGGATTGCTATAAATCTTTGGCTTTCATCCAAATTTCCGACGTCAGTACATCTTTGAAATGGGCCAATAGTAACAAAACATCTGTATCCTTACAATTACTTACTTGCTATTTACTTAGTAATGTTAACATAAGTAACAATTTAGAACAAGAAGATTTTAATAAAATGATAAAGTTTGTAATGAGATTCTATACAAACAACGAAAATATTAATTGCATAAACGACCTTAGAGGGGTTTTAGCGCCCTCAAAGCCGATCCGCAAATTACTTCCAACTTTAGATAGCTTAAAACAGCATTGTCTTCGTGTATACTATCAGACTAAAATATGGATAAACAGTACGATACCCAGACCATACTTGCTAGATGTATCAGATTGTGGGTGGAAAATTGTTGACGGAAAACTGGTGTCAATTTTAACTACAGTATCAATATTAACCGAGAACACCCCTGCTTTAAATACTTGCAGTTGTAAAAAAGTAAAGGAATTATTATTATAAGTATATTATTAATTGAAAAAAATATTTTTGTAGATTGCAACGGGCCACAATGTTGCTGCAAGAAAAAACAAATTTGTTGCATTGGGTCCTGCAAATGTATGACTCAAATTGCATGTGTAAATAAAGTAAATAAAATTTCGAGTCTGACTAAATGCTGTAAAATAATTTTGTAAGAATATTCTTATTTACCAATTATTATTTGTTTATTTACAGAAATAAAAGATTTTTCCACGGAACATCAACTCCACAAGCACCCTAGAACTATTTTAACGCAAATTTTAACATAATCAAATGCTGTAATTGGTAACTGTAACTAATGAAATGATTTTTTGAAATAATATATGTTATGTTTGTTTATTAATATTTAACTGTTATTAATTTATTTAATTAAATTTGAAAAGATATTTAAAGGAAAATCGACACCCCTTTTTCCTACTTTTTTTGAATTTCAAAATCCTATTTAGAAAAACCGCGCTAACGAAACTAGCCCCTAAGTATTTCGAAAAACGGGAAACCTGTATAATATGTGTAGAGTTTTAGACACTCCACAAAAGATGTCGCTAGTCATAGAAACTAATTTTAATCGACAGCGAATTTTAATAATATAATGTACTTATTTTTCCATTTTCCCAAAATGAAATAAACAGTTATCAAATTTATTTATTAATATGCAAATAGATTTAATTATCGAAAATAATTCATGATTGGTAGATTCTGTAAAGTGACTACTAGATTGGTATCCCTGTTTGTATTCACGGGAAGGAAGTGTTTGGGTGAAATGAAAAGATATTATAGGCAAGTTCGGCAAATAGATCTGGATGCTCTAAATGTGTCTTTCCTTTTTCAATTTCATGAGATAACAGAAGAGAAAGATAGATCTAGAGCATTTAGATCTGTTGACCGAACCACTGAAATATACGATATGGAATGCGTTTAGTACGAATGCGCATCCAAATAAAGGTACCAACCCTAGGAGCAGATAAAAGGAGGCACATGAAACTCAGCAACGACATACTTCATTAGTTGTGTACGTGGGTGCAAGAAAGACAACTATCTGCACGTACGATATGAATTGTGTTCTTAAATGCCCATTATTTTGTTTGTAAACACATCATTGGCGTACAGTGTGGTTAACCAATACATTCTTTTATCTTGTCTCGTTATTGTTGTTATGGTGTTGTTCTTTGTGTATTTTTGTGGGTGTTTTGTTGTAATCATGTCGTGCTTTATAAACTGTAAAAACTCTTGGAGGAGCAGAAAAAATTCACAAGTGAGTTTTTTTTAAATTACGTGGTCGAAGTGTTGAACATGTTTTATTCTACAGGTTTCCGAAGAATACGTACAAGCTATGGCTTGAAAGTATAAGTGTTTACTCTGAGATTGATTGGCCAAAAAATATGAGAATTTGCTCTAATCACTGCGAAAGTGATTGTTTCATTAGAACTGGCCGCCGTGTGAGACTAAAACCACACTCAAAACCCACCCAGTAGTAGAAGAATGCACCAGATCTGAGTCAACTATTACTCCATCACCTCCCACACTACATTTCGAGTCTGAATCCACTGTAACTATAACATCTACCGAAAACAAATATATATCTGCTTCTGATGGTACCCCAACTAACATATTTAAAACACTCAAGAGGAAGTTGAAAGTAGACCGGTATATCAAATAAGATAAATTTGAGTGTATCATGTTCTTCCTGCCATGGAATAAAAAATGAGTAAATGTTCACGTTTCGTACTCTCTATTTTTTACGTTGGTACAAGATTGGTAATTTTTACGCCCTGTATCTCAAAGAAAAAAGCTTCCCATGTGAACTCTTTTTATTATTATGGAAACTACTATAGTAAAAACCATTTAATGAGTTTAAGAAAACTGTTGCTCAGAACACTATATCTTATAACCACATCTCAGCAGTAAGTATCTTATAGAGTTGATAGATTTTATCTTTCCATTGGTACTCCTCAAGAATTTATTAATTTCTAGATTCCCTATTTGTAATTTGTGTTATACTTGTGTAATATTGTAGGTCCCGTTCTGTAATTGATCATTGACTGTTGGATTGTGTAGTTTCTAAAATAAAATAAAAAATTGGCCTGTAGTATCTTCGTATGCTTGGTGCTTTGGTGTCAAAATAGCATGCACCTTCGGCCATAACGAAGTTCCAATACTATCAATCAAATTTGCCAATTTTGACCAATTTAAATGGTTTTTACTATATCTATCTCGATAGCTTGTAGTGACCTCTTTGAAACACCTTGTATTCTGTTTCAGTCCAAGTCATCAACTTCCTCTTCTACAATAAGAAAACGAGAAAAATTTGTCAAAGAGATTCACAGTTATAGGTAAAATATATTTTGAAATTCTGATATTTGACAGTTTTTTTTTCAGTTGCACTATGGACAAATTTGAGAACAAATATTCAAGGTATAACGTTAAATTCATGCATTATCATATTTAGTTCAGATTAGTAAGCCTAAATGATACACAAAATATTTGCCAAGTTTTATTTAACGAAATTACATATTTAATAGGCATATATAAATCGCAGAACCTCCTGTATATTCCAATGTGTAGTACGTCCTACGAAAAAAATAAACACACGTCAATTAAGTCCTATAAAAATTGGTTAGTATACTTACGTTTTCCAAAATGCAACGTGTCCGTGCAACTCATTGTAACATTTTATTATCATGAAAAGTGCATACTGGGCATAGGAAACCATGGTGTTGGTATTTGCAACGCATGGGAGGTATCCACAGTGTCTTAGATGATGACTCGGGAGATCTGAAATATAAATAAATTAAATAATAACCATAATATAAATTATAAACAAGTTATAAAACTATTCTTAAATTTATAAGTAAAGTTACAAGCAACTAATATGCAAAATATCGTATTAAAATAGATAACTTACCTATTTCAGTCAGTTCCACACGTCTGTGTATCCCTGGTAATTTATTCGTGAATTTTGAACTATTTTCGTTGTTTACATTGGGCTGATAACTCGCCATTTTCTAGCCGTTTTGTTTTGACCACATACTTAGAGAAATATACTGCGCAAGTGAGACGACCGACCGAGCAGACAAAGGAGGCAGCCATTTTGATGCCCGCTCAATGTTGCCAACAAACTACAGTTGCTAATGCCAACTTTGTAAATTGTACTATTTGAAAACGGTACTAATCTTAAAAACGCGCGATAATTTAAAATTCGTAAAATACATACAAAGAAAAGTTACCTGTTCATTACTGTATATTATTATTAAAAAATGTAAAGCTAGTTAAGAAAACTATAGCTGTAATAAATAGTGGGCAGTATTTAACAAATATATTACCTTATTTATAAACAACACATGTTTGGTACATAATTTTATTATTACTTAAACAAAAAACTATTATTATTATTTGCTGTGTTTAGCAGAAACGTTTGCTTGGTGCCGAATTGTACTATTATTGCTTTATTCGAATCCAATATAAAGAGATGTGCTGAATGACTAAATGGCCACATAAGCCAAAATTTAAAAAGTATTTACTTTAAAAAGAAAATGGAGGAAGCAATTTTAATAATAATAATGTTTATTTAATACATTATAGAAGAACAACAATTACACTAACAAGAAATATTAAATAAACAATGAAAACACAAAAGTCTCATAGAGACTTGAATGTGCTAAATTATAATATATGTATTGTATAAGAATAAATACAATCTGTAATTCTAAGTTACAGCAAACTAACCTCATGCAGTAAACAAAGTTTAAAGTTTAATAGGTAAGTACTAAGTAGTACTAATTATAAATAATATATAAATATATACATACTTTATCCTATTCCAATTAAGGCATTTTTAATTTAACGTTAATCATTGTTTGAATTTAAATAATTTATCAATTTCAATTCTGGGAGTTTCTAGCAGGAATTTTTTACATTTCTTTTTAAATGCCATTTTACTAGTATTCTTTTTAAATGCCTCAGGAATAAAATTGAATACCCTGGAAGCCAAATATGTATAAAAACGTTGTGCAATCATTTTATTTGCTTTGGGTGGAACAAGGTTTGTCTTAGTTCCAGTATCATAATCATGTCTATCCGGTAATTTTATTTCAGAAAATTGTTTAATTGCTAAAATTAGAAAGAACAACTGACGAAATCCATTATAGATAACTCACGAAACAGTAACTGTGTAGAATAGGTAAGTTCAATACATAATTTTTATTATTATTTTTTGGATTAATTCTAATTTATTGACATGAATATCTAAAACACCGCCCCAACCAATTAAACCACACCTAAGATGTGGTTCTACCAAACAATTATATAATATTTTCAAATGTTTTGTGTCCAAAATTTTTTGTAGAAATCTGTATATGGAAATGTGAACTCATCTTTTCAATGACGTAGTTAATATGTTTATCCCATCTTAAGTGACAATCAATAATCACACCTAAATACGTTTTATGTGTTTTTGAGTATATTTTAAAATCTTCATTAATTGAGTCTTTCATTTGAATGTAACTATAGTGTGGCAATGTATGTTTGTATAAATTAAATGGAACAAATATTGTTTTATCAATAAATCAGCAGTTTCAGCAATAAATTTGTTACATTAATTTCCAAATAATTATGCACTTAGAATACAGTCACTGATGACTAAATAAAATTAATTTATTATATGTTTTCCTAATGCTATCCCCTTGAATTTGTTGCGTATACCGTTTTCCTAAATTATGAATTCTTATTTTAGCGTAGCAATAAATAATGGCTTTCAACAGATTAAAACTATGAACCAGGTGTGTTGAGAAAAGAGTATCAATATTATTAATCATTTCTCGTGACACTTGAGTAATAATATTAATAATCAAATCTTGACCTGGTAAACTATTGTTAGTTAAATACATTAACCGTCTAATAAATAACTCAGTCCTTGAACAAACTTTTGTAACAACTTCGGAAGGCTTAAAATATGTACCTAAAAAAAAATAAATTGTATGCAAACATATCCATAATATACATTAACACGACTTACCCAAATCTCTTCTATTTATAAGCAGTAAATGATTGCCCACTTTATTGTAATCGACCAGAAGATCCAAACACTCTTCACAATATGTTGTTCTCTGCATCATCTTAACAACATACCCACATATATGTTACAACATTACTACTAAATTCATTTAATGATATATGTTCACGAAGAATATCATAATCATGATCTACTGGTTGAAAATTTTCTGTATTTTTTCTTATATCTGCATAATCAATATAATCCAAAATTGGTTTTTTCTTTGTGCCACTCGAAACTGACAAGACAGTGGTAGTATCTAGTACCTGACAATTACCACCTTTACCAGACACATCTGCATGGAGTATTAATTTTCTATATGCTCGCATAAATTGTAATGCTGACGAATTATTGTTCCAACCATTTCTCGATCTAAAAAAGATGTTGCAAAGAATTCAAGTATAAATTCATATATAGGGTGATCCATTTTTTTGCTGAAACAATTAAACGATAGAGCTTTAAAAAATAATGGGGCTTTGTAATATATATTTATTTTGAAATATGAACCGTTACCGAAATACATGGTTTTTCTAACTCTTTTTATTAATATTTCGGCACCATTAATTTTCGAATGTCATCTATCTGCAATTTTTTCAGTAAGAAAGTAGGATATCCTGTATAAATAACAATTACGTACCTTACAGCACAGAAAAATAATTCCAAATGGTCTTGCGAACATTTGTATGTGAGAATATAGTTTAACTTCTTTTTTACAACAAATTCTTCAAATATACCGACAAATGAAGTAAGTGAAATAATAAATCCCAGAAACGGAGTTTTTTTCATCGTCGTATAGAGTAGCTTTCCTTTTATATCTTTGATATTCAAAAGATATTCCTTCATTTCTTCAATAAATGGTTTCCATTTATCCAAATTTTCTATTTGAAGAGGGCCTTTGAGCCCCTTACCCCATGGTAGTCTTGAATTTAATAAATCAAACAACGAGTCAATATTTTTAATAAACTTGACAGTTGCTTCACATCCATAGAATGATGACATTTTTAAGTCATTTGCCAAAAATAATAAAGCTTCAGCAACACTGTTACTTAAGATTTGAGCAGCTATTTTTACCTAAAATAGATATATTTAAATTTAACTGTGTAATAGTAGTATTACTTAATTTACTCTCATTTTGTGTCGCCTCCATTGCATATGTTTTTTACTTAATTTATTAGCTAACGTTAATGTTTCATCAGTTTGAATATTATTTAATTTGTTTAACCTTCCGGATCAATTAAAACTTTTAGATCTCCAAAACAATTTCTCATTAATTTCAACATATGACAAGCATCAAACACAGCAAAAATTTTGATATCTTTGTCTGATGGGTGAAGAAAATATGTTTTCATCTTATTTGGTGTAAAATCACATCCAAGTTGTTTAAACATTGCAAAGTGTGCATTTGGGCCATCACAAGTGACTGACGTTACTTCCACATTTATTTCATATAACCGAATGAGAGCTTCTTTAATAATATTTGCTTTCTCAGCACCCGTCAGCGATTTTATAAAAAAATATCCTACTGGTAGTTTCCATGATGAATTATGTGAAACTACCATAAGTACCAATGCTTCAGAAGCTGGTTCAACTTCATAGTTTTCTACAGGAAAACCAATATCCACATATCCCCAATTTCTTACTCCATCAAATTCAGTCTGTTTTTTTATAGCCATTTCATCAAATATTAATGAACAAATTACTTTCTGGTTTTTTTTCTCTGCTTCTTCAGATTTACTTTTAAGGGCATCTAGACAAACTTTTGAAAACCCTGGGTTACATTCTACAACATTACACCATTTTCTAATTACACTAGGATGAGGTAAAGCAAGACGAAAAGTTCTTCGAACATAATCATATGCTTTACTATTAAAAAAATGCAATGTAATGGCAAATTTTCTTAGTTCAGGAGGATATCGAGTTCTTGGTGTAGTGCTGGAACCTGCAGATCTTAACATCCGTTTCATTAAAGCTTGAGGTATATCACTAAATGCTGTCTGCAAATAGTCTAAAGCTGAAGGAGACATCATTTGTTTATTTTTTAAATCTCTAATTACGTCGCGCAATGACGAAATTTTTCTTTTTAGCACTTTAATTTGTTGTTTAGCTTTGTACATTTTTTATCTTTGTGTAACTAACTTCTGCTCAGCACTCGTTACTCTTTTCTTTAAAATGGTAGGGCTTACCCTAAAATTAAATATTATTAAAGAAAAAACAAATATAAAATTGCAATAAGTAGGTATTAAAATATGCATGTAAATAGATTTACACATAGTCTACGACTTAAGACAGTAGTAAACAATTAAGAAATTAAAATGTAATTTGTTCTCGTCAGTCTTTTGCTAAGATCTGATTACTTATTTATAACTTAGAAGTAGGTAATGAATATTAAGGCCATGTTTTTTTATTCACATTAAAGATACTACCTGCACAACCGATTTGATAAATCACTTACGCATACGAATGCTCTCTCTTTAGGTTAAATCTTTTTCTCCGTCCACTTTTTGAACTTCCTGAAGAACTCGCTTCATATTCCTTTGTAGTTCCTCTAAAATCAGACATTTGGTATTAATATAACTTAGGTAATAAGTGACCATTAGCAAATGCGGTTTAACCAGTTATTAATTTAAATAAGCAGTACTCACCTAGATCTCCCTGTTTTCAAAATTTTATGAACTGATCCAGCTTCTGATGAAAAAGAATCAGATTTGTTTTCAATTTCTGACGATTCACTTGAAATATTTCTTTTTCGTTTAACAGTCTTTGCTGGACTTTTTGGAGGAGTACCAACAGGTAATAAAAAATGACTACTACTAGGAGTCATTCGTCCGGAAGTACTGGGTTGATCTCGCATTCGAATTACTCGGCTTTGAGGTACAGCTGTATTTTTAAGCAGATGCACGGTCTTATTTATATACTTTTTGACAATTATATCATCAGGATTGAAATGATCGGAACAAATAAGCAGTGAACGTTTCCAAATCATTTTTGTATGGCTTATTCCGATTCGATCAAGCCACAAACGAAACTGTATTTCATCTCGAGGAAATCTATAAACAAATATTATTAGCTGTAAACGTTTTTAGATATTACATTTCAAGTAAATTAAATAAAACAGAAATTTAATGGTGTACTTACTTATGAAACGATATATGAGTTTCACCAGTTACTAGCCTCCTATAGTTTTTGCAATTATCCACAATGGAAGTCATTTTGTGCCACGATGTACAGCAACAAAATCAATTATAAAACGTAAAATCACAGAAAACTCAACTAAACGTAAAGCGACATAAACAACAATCCACGTAGCACGTTGACCAATTTCAAACAAGGCAGCCAATAAAGGAAGTTTAAATGTAACTAGATCGGCATCAAAATGTCGGCATTTTACATCTCTTTTATTATTCCACTCAGAACGGTGCGCAGTGTGCTTAAAAGCGGTATATTTCTCTAAGTATGTGGTTTTGACCCACGGTCACCTGTTGCTCGATGAAGCAGATCGCCTACGTTTGCGCGTGGTACACTGTTGCCAAAGTTACTGTGGAAATTTACGTAGTTTTACTTTTCACAATTAGCCAATTTTATAGTTATGTTTGCATAGTAGCACTTATAATAATTCATAGTGATGTAACATTTAAATATTTGATATGGTATTGCTCATTTGTGACATTTATTTCAGTATTTTTATTATGTATTTTTCCCATTGGTTACTGTTGGACCAATGGCGAGGTAGTTTAGTTTTTTTTCCTTCGAATTTTGTCAGACTACTTGCGCGAGAGTGTTTTACTGTAAAAACGACAGATGTGGGTGGCCATTTTTCGGTGTGAATTAAGTTGTGGGGAAAATCTGTGATTTCTGAAGTCATTTCTTAGGAGGATTATTTTTCTTCATAACTATTAATTAGCTTAGGATTCATTTGGTTCCCTGTGTGGTATATTTTGTGGATGAGAACCTGAGTTGAAACCTTTCCAAGGGATTATTGTCACGCCGTCCTGGTGCCAAACAACCCTCCATACAACCATTTACGTGTTTGTTTGACGTATTCAACATCGTGAGTAGTCTACAGTTAAATTGTGAAGTAGTTGTGACTAAAACCCCTTAAAACTAAGGGTAAGTATATTTCTTATATTTTTGTTTTATTTTGTTTAATAATATATATGTCAACTAAATATTATTTTGTGCGTCTCATTTACGAGTATAAGTGCTCATAATTAATTTTTAGTGTAATTCTGCTACCTGAATGAATGTATTTTATTTTTCGCTCGAATTGCGACGTTGCCACGTTTATTAATTTTCAGATTTTGACCAGAAAAGTAGCGTGGTCTCTATGTTTCACTCATTAGATTCAGTTGGGATGCATTTTAATTTCAGCATTTTTTTTTGGGGGAAATTTAGCTTTTAATGTAATAACAGAAAAATCTTTGATATTATTATTTTTTTTGGTCTGGCTTAATATAGTAATGTTATTATCGGGTATTCATTAGCACATGAACCTCAACTATATTACGTAACATTCATGTAGTGGTAAAAAGAAAACTTAGTGATTCATTATTATTCTGTTTTATTTATATAGTATCTATAAGTAACGTGTTATTACTACATTTTTATTTTATGTAGGGTTTTTATTACGGGCTTAAAACCGAGACGTCTCCAGGTCCTGCCGTTAAATGATCTGAAGGTGGACTTATTCCTGTGGAACGTCCAGACCTGACTTCAGGATCACCCTGGAGGCTCGTTGCTGTTACTATTCGAAAATACGACATCAGGATTGGTGCTGATCACCCCAGCTGTCACTGCCAGTCTGGATCATTGATATTGGTTCCTCGTGCAAGGTCCGAGCAGCTGAGACATCTTCAAGTCATCGCAGGGATACACGCAAGTCTCATATTCTATTTGCAATCATTCATCATTTCATTATTTCTGCTGCACGCTGCTTATTTTTTTTGCTGTTGCTATAACCCGCTTTTTGATATTTAAGTCACTGCATGGCTTCGACAGTTTTTTTTTACTATTATCATCTTAATAAATTTAGTTTATATAGTTAATATAATAATAGAACTGACATAATTTGGTTCTGTAGATAGCTACCTTTTAGTGGGTTTTCTTTTTAGATTAAATTTACAATTGTATACTTGTGTAAAGATATATATATATATATATAGTCGACTAACGTATCTTGTGACATCCAGCAAAAATTTCGTCTATGTGACATCCCTATTAATTACTGTGCATATAAGGAAATTAAAAATATGCATTATTAAAAATGAAAAACAGATGCTCCTATAAAAAATATCAACAGTACACGAAATAATAAATTAAAAAATCCTATCTTTGTGAACTCAGAGTATATTGAATATATAGTTTGTACTCAAATGTTTTTATGACATCCATAAAAATATTCCTTACTTTGAAGCATCCTTCCACAGTTGCCAATTTTAATATACTACTATTGGCTTTGTCAAAGAAGTTTTATGATGTTAGATCAAGATATTTATCTTCTTATGCATCAAGTTTATTAGATTTATTCAATCAAAGTCACAGGGAAATGATATGATCGATGAAGGTGATTGAATTATGGATAAAAGGTAAGGTAAAATAAAATGAATAATATATATTTTTTCTCTTACTTTTTACTAACATTTATTTACAATATACAGAGTGTTTAGTGAGCTGATACATTCGTTGCAGAAGTTTCTAACACAAGTAATGAGTAATGTGTAGACAATTTCCTATATACAGGGTGTTAAAATTTTATTAAAAAAAATTCAATTCATTGATATTGTGGAAACCGTATAAAATAAAACTTTACAGGTTTTTATGTTAACAATAATACATATTTTACAATAAATAGTTATTTATGTATTAAGAGCGAAAAGTGATACATTATTGCTCAAGAGTGACAGTAATCACGCGAGAGCAGTAAAGTCAATTTTTGCTCGTAATGTATACAATGTTTTATCTACAATCACTCAATAAAATAAAACTGTTCAATTATTAACTTTATTTACGAGAACATTAATTACAACCAATACTTTGTTGCTATTGACAACGAGCGTTTGATATCACTCAGCAAGCAATAAAGTGACACTCATGTGACCTCCTCAATAAACTTCCGCTTTTCGTCGTCACTGTCAAGCAAAAAACTGATTCAATTAATGATTGTAAATAAAATATTTTTTTAGTTTCATCGAAACACGTACGCACAGGCACGTCTCTGGTGAACGGCCGGTGGGATTTTAGGTACGTCATATGTCAATAACTAGACATGGGACCAAACCAAACTTTAGGATATACAGGGTGTCTACTTTTATTTGTGTACAAATCTGTAAAAACTTTATTCTTCAAGATAATTAAAACATTTTTTTATTTTAAATGACATGGAAAACCGCTTCCTCTGACTCTACCATTTAAGACGGCGATCCAAGACCTGCTATGATTTTTTTATACCCCGAAATTCAATAAAAACGTTTAGCGATTTTTTTTATTTAAGGGGGCCGTTTTAATACGCTAATCTCCAGCGAATTGCATAGCTGTTTGTTGGGACAGTCTAAAAAAAATCTGAGTAAGTTAGAAAGAATATCTCTTCACTATGTCAATTATAAAAGTTTTCTCCAGGTTGTATAACAGTTTTCAGGCTGACAAGTCATTTAGAATAAGAAAAAAGTCATCATTTTTAACTGTTATATTTTATTATAAAATATCTTGAATTTTACAGATCTACTGCAAATTGAAAAAAATGTTTATGACATTGTCACATCCCGCAGAATTCTTTAAAAAAAACCAGTAACACTTGAATTGATATAAATTATTAAGTATTTTTCACGGTATCTGCAACACAGTGATAAGGTACATTTCATGGTTTTTTATGTTCTCTAGCACATTTTCCCCCAAAAAGTTAAAGGAAATTATTCAATTTCAGCATTATATTTTAATACTATGCTAATAAGAATTTCCACCTACTGGTTGATTTTTTTTGTGCATCTTTAGATACGATTCATTGCCCTTGAAACGCCATCAGGACCCCTCAAAACCCCTATATGTGAAATTTGAACAAAAACTATATAGATTGTTTTCTTCTATATGTTCTTAAAGTTTTATTTTTATAAAAGTTCGTAAAACTTTTAAAATATCGCTACAAATATTTTTTTGATTCAAATGTCATCAAAAAGCTCTGACCCTACCATGGCATTTACGACGGCGATCCAAGACTTGCTATGATTTGTTTTATACCTCCGAAATTCAATAAAAACGTTTAGCGATTTTTTTATTTAAAATCTGATAAGGTGGTGTTATTCAGGACCACTTAAAACTCCTATATTTGAAATTTTAACAAAATCTATACAGTGTCTTCTTCTACACGTTCTCAAAGTTTTATTTCAAAATTTGTAAAAACTTTATTTTCCAAAATAACGCAACAACTATTTTTATGTTTTAAATAGCATTGAAAACCGCCTGTTCTGATCCTACTATGACGACCCAAGGTATGCTATAATTTCTTATACCACCGAAATTTAATATAAACGTTTAGCGAATTTGTGATTTACAATCTGATCAGATGGGGTTAATCACAACCTCCCTCAAAACAAAATACTGAATTTGAAAGGAAAAGAGTAATCATGGAAATAAGTCAAAAAGTATGATTCAAAATTGATTTTTATTTTTGGGGGTACAATAAAAAATAAAATATACCGAAATCGACCATTGAATATCGACGATTTACGCATAAAAATTACTAAAGTGTGTCAGTTTATCAGTGCAGCTCAGTTAAAGAAAGTTGCACAGCACAATAGGAATAAGCGTATTTAAAAATGTATTCTTTTAGAGGCTAGTGTGGTAGAAAAAGGTCTAATAAATGAAAAAACTTGTTTGTATTTATTTATTATATTAGTTAATAAATGTTTCATTTTTTATTTTATTTCATTTTAGCTTCGACCAGTGTCGTTTATGTGATTTATTTTTTCATAGTAGACCACATTAATTCAATTTTCATTAATACTGTTTTGGCAGAATTCCTTGACTCACACTTGATTCTTCTAGCGCCTCTCAAATTCAGTATTTTGTTTTGAAGGAGTTTGTGATTAACCCCACCTTATCAGATTGTAAATCAAAAATTCGCTAAACGTGTATATAAATTTCGGGGGTATAAGAGATTATAGCAGGTCTTGGGTTGCCATAGTAAGATCAGAATAAGCGGTTTTCGATGCCATTTGCCAGTCTTACGAATTTGTGCACACATAAAACTTTGAGAACGTGTAAAACAAAACACTCTGTATAGTTTTTATTTTAATTTTACACATAGGGGTTTTGGGGGACCCTGACACCTTATCGGATTTTAAATAAAATATAGTTAAACGTTTTTATTGAATACGAGGGGTATAAAATTAATCATAGCAGGCCTTGGATCGCCATGTTAAACGCCGTGGTAGAATTAGAAGTAGCGGTTTTCGATAACATTTATTTTAAATAAAAAAATATTTGTTGCGTTATTTTGAAAAATAAAGTCTTTATGAATTTTTACAAAAATAAAACTTTAAGAACGTGTAGAAGAAAACACTTGGTATAGTTTTTGTTCAAATTTCACACATAGGGGTTTTGAGGGGTCCTGGTTATCACCACCTTATCAGATTTTAAACTTAAAAAATCGTTTAACGTTTTTATTAAATTTCGGGGGTATACAAAAAATCGTAACAGATTTTGGATCGCCATCTTATATGTCGTGGTAGGGTCAGAGAAAGCGGTTTTCGATGTCATTTAAAACATAATAATTTTTTTCATTATCTTTAAGAATGTAGTTTCTATGGATTTGTACACAAATAATTGTAGATACCCTGTATGTACTGTGGCCATATAGACAACTTTTTTAGAAGGAGAACCTTTTTGCAGTTTGTAAAAAGTTAAAAAAATTTGCTGCGCTTTAATTTTACTGAAATACTTATTTTTTAATGTTTAAATAACTAACAAACCAATAAGTCTTTAATAAACTTTTAAATAACTCGACAAAGTTACATCAAATATGTGAAAAAATATATTTCAGAAAGATTAAATACGCCAATTGGAAATTCCTAGATGAGGCAGCTAATTTTTAATTTTATTCGCAAATTGTAAAAAGGTTCTCCTTCTAAAAAAGTTGTCTATATGGCCACAGTACATATATCCTAATGTTTGTTTGAGTTCCATGTCTGGTTATTGAGATATGACATACCAGAACTCTTACTGGACGCCGCCGCTGGATATTTAAAAAAAAATGACCCAACACTGAGTTTTATTAAAATAAAAATTAGTTTTTAATTCATTGTTTAATTTAGAAGGGAAAAGGTCTCTCGACTTTTTTCTTACACCATTTTCCAGAAAAAAAATTATAATCAATTTATAATCCGGTTTCAATAATTTTAAAAATAGCAGAAATGATGTTTACTGCGAGTAGTAATAATTTTTTGTAACAAATCTGGTACAAAAAACTAAGTGCATAATTTCTGATATTTTTCAAATCATTGAAACAGGACTTCCATGCAATAAATCAAATTTAATTTTTTTACTCGAAAATGGTGAGTCGTAAGTTCCAAATGGAATAAGAAATTCGAAAATAATTTTATTATAAGAAAAATCAGTGACGAATCATTTTTTTTTTAATATTCAGAGACGTCCCTGCAAGGCATACGCCGTGCGTATGCGACTGGTAAAACTGAAAACAATAATTTTATTGCAAAACATGTATTGTCGTTAACTGCCACAGCCTGCATAATTTCATTAAAATATTGCGAGCGGTTTCAGCAATATTAATAAATTTGCTTTTTATTAAAACTTATAACACTCTGTAGATCGAAAAGTGTTTTCAGAATATGGCATATTAAGGAAATATATCACAAATTACTTGTAATATAACCTTAATGTACAATTGAACAAAAAAATTTTAAACTATACAGTTGGTATTTTGAGTAAATTAATACTGAAAATAATTAAAAAGAAACATAACGTTGGAACTCATTAAATATGTTCTTACTATTTTAAATATATAGTGTCTCCAGCGTTGTCAAATCGCAGTGCACTACGAAAAGGATGTGGATGTCACAAGCGCGGTAGAAAGCGTAAGTTACGTATATTGCAGGATGTCACAAAAACCACATCATATATTGTGCGGTATAATAAATATACAGCAACAGCTTCTGCGTGCTGCCCTCTGTGTAATATATTGCGGAAGTACAAAAAACGTTAAAACTTACACATATGATTTTTTGGCATCCTCCTATAACTTCTTTAAAACAATGTAGGGGTCAGTATAAGCAAGTTTACGATGAAAGTTCTTGTGACATCCGATTTCGGATGACACAACGTCAGAGGATGTCAAAGAGAAGGGAAATTCTTATGAAATGATCTCACAAAGTATGTTGAATAAAACTATATATATATATATGCATGAGTTTGTTTCTTTAGTAGGTAGTAATTAATATTATTCGTTAGCTTAATAGCAATTCACTCATATTTTACAATTTAGCCAGTTGACTATTTTCATCACTATTGCCCACTTACTCATATACTACATAAACACAGCTTCGCTTAATTTATTAAGGTGCGAGTAATATATATGCTTACAAACTAAGGTTTATTCTTGCATGACAGCGGTTGCGCCTGAGCTCAAGCGACGCTTACTTATTTTTAATTGTGCGCTTATTTTGCCTTCTTGGCGTACGCCTTAATCCTTTTGCGGCGGAGTTGATATTGCTAAGTTTTGCTTACCGTGGTGCGCTGGTGCCAATAGTTAAATTGGACTATTGTTATTGCTTGATCAACTGAAGATCACCAACTTTATGCTTGCCATAATCTTTATTTTACCATATATGTGTATATCAACTTTCCATTAGATATATTGTAATACCAGTAATATAGTATAAATAAAATATTAGCTGTTTCATTCGTAATCCGCTGTTTGGTAATTTGGAGCGGAAAGATATTATTATTTTTTTTTCTTGTTAACTTTTCTTTGACAAATTTTGGGAGTTAACTTTCACTATAGTTAGGGTATTTATTTGGCTTTAGAAAATTTGTCTGGCGCCCTATAACATCTGAAACCACCTTTTCTCCATTGAGTTAGCCAAATACCCGATGTCCGTATAGGATTTTTATGTCTGCAACCTAATAGACATAGTTTACTTATTATTTGTTTTGCTTTAGAAATAATAGGTTGTTACAAAGGAATAAAGCTGCATTGAGAAAGATTCATGTTAAGTTTGGCAGCACAAAAAAGAATTTGAAGAAATTGAAGCAGACAGTACAATCCCTTCATTGTGTCATCAATACTCTTAAAAAACAGTTGATATCTGAGATGGAATCGGAAAATTTGAGAAAATCCTTTTCTTCTATTCCTCGAGAAATAATGGACCGCATCCTAAAGAATAGAAGTAGGACCAGACTATCTTGTTCGAAATATTCTCCAGAACTACGTGACTTTGCCATGACTTTATTATTCTACTCAAGAAAAGCATACCGTAAAACTATGGATTTATGCCTCCCCCATCCAGCAACTATAAGAAAAATCTATAGTGGAATTGAATGCAAGCCAGGGTTCACCCAATCATCATTTGATTTTCTCAAATTGAAGTCTGATCAGTGTAAATCCAACAATAAACAATTAATCTGTTCCCTGATAATTGATTAAATGGCCATAAAGAAGCAGATAATATCAGATAGAAAGCACTTGTATGGGGCATGTTAATTTCGGATATGACAATACAGATGACCTTGCAAGTCTTGCTACAGAGGCCTTGATATTTCTTGTTGTTTGCTACACAGAACACTGGAAGATACCAGTAGCATATTTTTTGATTGAAGCCCTCAGTGGAAATGAACAGGCAAATCTTGTCAATGAAGCACTGATACGATTGGCAGATGGGGGAGATAACTTCAATAACATGTGATGGTCCATCTGCTAACATAACAATGTTGAAATGCCTTGGTTGTGATTTAGAGAAAAATACAATACAGTACAAGACATACTTCAAACACCCCAGCACTGATGACAAGGTATATGCCATTTTAGATCCCTGTCATATGCTGAAGCTAATGAGAAACACCTTAGGCGATCTAAAAAGTTTTCTGGATGATGAAAATAAACCAGTAGAATGGAAATATATTGAAAAGTTGTATGAACTTCAGAAAAGTGAAGGTTTATCTCTTGCAGTAAAACTGAGAAAGGGGCATATGGAATGACACCGACAGAGAATGAAGGTGAGTGAACACAACGAACCCTTTCAATATTATCACTTCTCGAATCGAACAACTGATATTTGAGATGTTCAATTTTCAAGAATGCTCTTCGTTTCCAGAAAACTAATTTTACTTCTTCAACATATTTTTTTGTAGCTAAATAATGTTTTATTCCAATAGGGCATCTGCATGTATCATCACGATTTTCAAGGTCGATGTTTGGGGGATAAACACAACTATAACTATATTTTTTAGGTTAAGCTGGCTGCTTAAACCTTGAGTAGCAGTGTAGCAGATGCAATAGAGTTTGTGAAGGACAACTTGAAAGTTCCTGATTTCAAGAACGCAGGCCCAACTATAAGATTTTTGAGAATGATGGATAGAGCTTTTGACATCTTGAATTCTAGATCGCCCGTAGCAAAAGGGTATAAAGCAGCATTGAGGGTCGATAATGAATACTTGTGGAGGCCATTTTTGCAAAAATTCATTGTTTATTTATCCCAATGTAAAAATAATGAAGGAGTACTAATGACGAATTCGCTTAGAAAAACACCATTTATTGGCTTTATTATTTCCTTAACTTCAACCATTGGGGTTTTTGACGACTACATAAATACAATGAACATGAGTTATCTGCTCACGTACAAATTTAGTCAAGATCATATTGAGTTGTTTTTTTTTGTAGCATTCGGTAAGTTTAAACTACTTGTTTGAACTTTCTAGCAAAACTTATTATAAAATTTGACAATGAACATAAATTTATTTTTTCTACGTTCATGCAAACAACAAAACTTTATTGAACTATATTTAGTGGAAAAAGTGGTTTTTATTGCACTAGTGCAATAAAATGTTTATTGCATTCATCTGTCACTCTACTACAGAGTTTTGTCATCATGACAAACATATACGTTCAAATCGACGTCATATTTTCTTAGACTTAGTGTCATCTAAATATAATGTTTTTTGGTTTTTGCATGAACGTAGAAAAAATATTGTAAGCAACTCATACAAAAAGTGTTTATTGCACCTCAAAGTGCAATTTCACGTCGCGTGCAATAAACACTTTTTGTACTTGTTGTATAAATAACTATTAATTAAATTTATTTTATGTTCTTGAAAATAAAAATATTTTATTTAATCAAACTCTCTGGGAATGGTTTAATATATCAGTTTTTACTAATTGTTTCAAATTCAGCAGTAGAAATGGATGGAATAATAATCCCAATGCCCTTCAAATGCAACATACTTATCGAAAACTCTTATTACATGCCCAAGTCAAAGGGGTTGGAGGAAACTGCAGCGTAATAGACTCTATAACAATTCTGGCATTACCAAGCAATATCAATAAGAAGAAAGCCAATGAGAAGAATTCATTCATCATCGATTATTCTGTTGCCAGAAAATATAACATTGATCAAAATGAATTATTTACTTCGATTGAGGATCACTACTATGACATATGGCTACTCACCATCATTAAGCGAGTACATAGAAAATGTTGTTTCCTATATTTGTGGTTACGTCATCTAAATGGTCACGAAATTCATAAAATATCCCATCTGTGTAGAGGCTATACAAGACGGAACCAAGAATTTTACTACATCCAGATTGAAGTTATTGGGTAAAAAAGACAGAGGTATTTGAAGATGTTATAGAATGATCTATATATATTCAAATTATTTGATTTTAGGAGGTTTACTGTGGCCATTAGAGGGACTCATTACAATATGTATGAAATGCGAAGACTACATTCGAAGATTACTTTCCGTCACTGGAAATAAGGTTCCAAGAGAAAGTATTTATATAATATGCGCCAAAAGTATGGAATAAATTCAATAGAAACGAAACAATTATTTTTTGGGAAAAATTCTTGAACAGGTCGATTTTGAATTTAAAAAATACATATTTTAGCGTAAAATGCGATTTTCAAATGTCATTTATTTTCGAGTAATGACGTCATCGATTTTTTTTTAAATGGCAACACCATAATTTTTTTCTTGATTCTGAAAGATCGTTTAATTCTCTATCAGACAGTACTAAAATTTTGTCCTCTTACATAGGAAAGTTTTCGAGTAAATGACGATTGAATGTTAGAAAACGTAAATCAATTAAAATAAAGCGAAAACGTTATCAAGTTTAGTTTTTCGATTTCCATAGTTCTTTTATGGATCACATAGGTGAAAATCTTTGCAAAGTGTCATTGTCACACCGACTTTCTAATAAGTATTGTAAGCGACATAGAAATTATTATTCAATTTAAAATATTATGGCACATTTAACTGTTACTCAAAGAATTGAAATTTTAATTCTTATCGGATGCGGGAATATGACTAGAACTCAGCAGGAAGTTTGCGATTTGTTTAATGAATAATATCCAGATCACCCTATCAGCCAATCAACAGTCAGTAAGGTAGAGTCTAAATTTAGAGAAATGTTGTAAATGTTCCAAAACCTGGACGTCCAAGCATTAATGAAAATCAGAAACAGAACATTTTGATAAGTATGGTGGATAATCCTCATAATTCTTCACGATTGGTTGCATTAAACAATGACACTAGTGAGAGCACAGTGCTACGTATCTTGAGGAAGGAAAAATATCATCCCTACAAAATTCAACTTGTGCAGGAACTCAATGAAGATGATCCCGATCGCCGCTTACACTTTTGCGAAATTCTAATGGATTTATGTCAAGGAAATAGAAATTTACACCGGCAAATACTTTTTTCACCCTCAGGCACATACCCAACACCCTCAGAAATTAAATGTGTGGGCTGGAATAGTTGACGACAGAATAGTAGGGTCTTTCTTCTTTGAAGGAACCCTTACAGGACAAAGATATTTAGAGTTTCTAGAAAATGACCTTGTTCCAGCCCTTGCAGTAATTTTTCCTAACGATAATGACCCTGACATTCCTGACGATACCATATGGTTTCAGCAAGACGGTGCACCTCCGCACTATGCGCGCCCTGTACGACATTTTTTGGACAACTGTTTTCCTGGGAGGTGCATCGGCAGACGCGGACCGATAGAATGGCCTGCAAGATCGCCAGATCTTACACCTCTTGACTATTTTTTATGAGGATACTTGAAGTCAAAAGTGTACATTAATAAACCACGTAATTTAGAAGAACTTCAAAATCGCATTCGGGACGAAATACGCAGAAATCATTCATAATGTGCAAGAAGAATTTCTTCACAGACTTGCGCATTGTCAAGAAGTTGGAGGATGGCAATTCGAACATTTAATTTAAGTATAAAATTTAATCAATTGTATTTTATTTTACATACCTCAGAATTGTTCCTTTTTTATAGATAAAATTTTCTAACATTCATTCGTCATTTACTCGAAAACTTTCCTATGTAAGAGGGCAAAATTTTAGTACTGTCTGATAGAGAATTAAACGATTTTTCAGAATCAAGGAAAAAAATATGGTGTTGCAATTTAAAAAAAAATCGATGACGGCATTACTCGAAAACAAATGACATTTGAAAATCGCATTTTACGCTAAAATATGTATTTTTTAAATTAAAAATCTACCTGTTCGAGGATTTTTCCCAAAAAATAATTGTTTCGTTTTTATTGAGTTTATTCCATACTTTTGGCGCATACTGTATAAGTACAATGGCCAATACAGTTAGTCAAATGTATTATAATAAAAATACATTTCCCAGTCTATCAGACCACTTTTTTGATTATGAATTCCAAACCAATCATGTATATATGTTAATAAAATCTATTTGTTCTTCTTATATAAAGATAAGGTTTTATAATTTATGCAAAACACAAACGGAAGTTATTGAAGGTAAAAAAATTAGACAAACTCTAAATAAATTAATACTTTTTAATCACCAGTAGCCATATTAAATGTTCATTTTTGAATTTGTTTTTTTTAACAGCATATCCACCACAAAACATATATTAAAATATCCACATTCTTCATCGGTAAGGTAATAGATGTAACATTTCATTCAGTTATTCAAACTGTTTATTTCGTTTGAAAGTACTTTTTGTGGAGGAACTAAGTTTCATGTCACATTAGAATAGTCAATAATGAATATTGAAGTTTCAGTGGTCATTTAAGGATTAAGCGACTTACCTTAAGGAAGTTCAATCCAAATTATACGAGCATTTGGTTCCAAGATATAACACACTGTAGTATATTCACGCGTCAGCGAAAGATCACAACGATAAAAGAAATTTAGTTTTTCTCTCCCTGTGTCACATTCTACCACGCTTCCTGCCTCGGGCCGCTCGTCATTATAAGTTGTGCTTAGATCGTATAAGTATGGGGACAATCTGCAAAAGTTATTTAAAGGGCTGGGAGGGAGGTTATATATTGGAACCAAATGCTCGTATAATTTGGATTGAACTTCCTTAAGGTAAGTCGTTTAATCCTTAAATTATACTTCACATGTGGTTCCAATATATAACACACTGTAGATGTTTAAAGTAAATAACGATCTAACAGAAAGTGTTTATTTAGTGTTTTATTTAGTATGAAATAATTATTAATAATAAATATAATATTACTTTAATATATTTAATAGAAAAAAGTACAACCTTGTATACAAACAGCAAATTGCCTTATTTGCTAACAATAATATCATTGTATATACAATATTGTTTTTTGTATATCTTACTTAAATATTTGTGTAACCTAAGTTGAACTAGTGTAGATATTACTTTACTAGCAATTCTTGTAAAACTAGTTAGAATTAAATTATGTTGTTCTACTGAGAATAAATTCTGGAAGATTAGATGCATTAAATACCGGTCTGTTATAGAATTTATTAAAGGCTCCCGATTTTGCAGTCCATCCTGCCGCCTCTCTCATTTTTTCAATATTTAAACCAGCTCGAGCTGCGGCGGAGGTGCTGGCATGTCTCGTTGAGTGGCTTTTTTTAATACAGTTTTGATCCATCGAATTACTGTTTGAGAGGAGGCAGAGTGAAATGGTTTTTTAAAAGTCAAAAGTAACTGCTGATTATTTTCTGATCTGACTAGTGAGGTGACTTTCAGGTAGCGCAACAATGTAGATGCTACACATAGTTCTGGTTTGGCAGAAAAAATTGAAAAGCAGAGTACAGGTTGAATTCTAGTAGGTGCTGAAGTTTTTAATATGTCAGAAATGAATATTTCGATCTTTCGTCGTTTTTATCAATGTTTATGTTTTTAATATTGATTTTTGTTAATGTTTGTACTCTTTGTGCCGTTGTAAGGGCAAGTAGCGTTGCTAATTTTAACGTTAAATTGGGGAGCGATAAAGAATGAGTCGTCTGATTTTCTAGATATGTTAATACAGTATTAGGGTCCCAAGTGTATTGGTATTTTGGAAACACTGGTCTAGTTCTAAACACTCCTTTTAAAAATATTTTAACTAATAAAATTTGTTCTTTTGAAAATGAGAAAAGTAAGGCTAAAGCAGATCTGTGGATGTTGAGTGTGGTGTATGATGCGCCCCTTTCAAATTGTATATGAAGAAATTCTAGTGATTTTTGGGTTGTGGGTTGAAATTGTGAAATGTGGTTTGAATTACACCACTGCCACCACAGAACAAACGATGTTTAAGAAAAATAATATCTTAAATCAATAAGTCTATAAAAAGTGGATACCAAGCTTGAGTAGGCCAATATGGTACCACTAACAGCCCTGTGGCTTTATCTAGTATTATTTTATTTAACACTCTTGGTATCAATGGAAATGGAGGAAACAAACGCATAAAAAAATATGTTTTGCCATGAGACAGTAAAAGCGTCTACAGCAAAAGAATCAGGATCTCTATGCCATGAAATGTATTTTTTGCATTTTGTGTTTAATTTTGATGCGAAGAGGTCTGCATCAGGTGTGCCTAATTTCTGTATAATTATTTTAAATTGTTTTTTATTTAAACAAAACTCTGTCTCCCTGGCTATTGATCTTGATTCTTGATCTGCTTCCACATTATCCTGTGTATTTATGTAAGATGCAAATATGATAATATGTCGATTTCACATCATTTCCAAATTTTTGCCGTTATAGAGTTTAGTTGCTTAAATTTGATTCCACCCATGCGATTTATATAAGAAATGGTTGTCGTATTGTCTAATCTAAGCAAGATGCGACATTTAACTTTGTTTTTAGTAAAACTCTTTAAGCCATAAAATGCAGCCAGAAGTTCTAGAGAGTTTATGTGTTGGGTTAGCTGATGCAAATTCCAAAACCCATGGGTGCGTTCACCATTGGCAAATGCTCCCCACCCGGTTGTGGATGCATCAGTAAATATTTCTATACTAAATTCATCATGTTCAAAATTAAATTTTTCGTCGGTTTTTAATACATTTATCCACCAATTAAATTCTGGTTCTAAATCTTGGGGCAGGATCATGAATGTATTATAATTTCCCCAGCATTTTTTCAAGTTAATATATTTACATCTTTCCATTTTTTTTGTGTGTAGCCAGCCGTATGTCACAGCAGGGCAAGCTGAAATTAACGTGCCTATGACCTTAGCAAACAAGCGAATGCGGCAAGATTTTTTAATTTTTAACCGGATTAACATTTTTAATATTTTTTCTTTTTTGTCCGGAGGTAAAAATAGTGACATGTCAGTAGAGTCAAATATGAATCCTAAATATTTACATTTTTGTGCGGTATTAATTGCACTTTTTTCTTTGTTGATCGCGCATCCTAATTTCTCTAATAACTGTACGGCTATTATAACTTTCGTCTGGCAGTCTTCAAAAGTTTTACCAATAATTAAAATATCGTCTAGATATATTACACATAAAATGCCCAGAACTCTTAATTTGTGAATAACTGGTTTTAATATTTTTGTAAAAACATATGGTGCTATATTTAACCCGAAACACAGACATGAAAATTCGTAAGTTTTCTTATTAAAAGAAAATCTCAGATATTTCCTATGGCATTTAGCTACCGGAACTAGAAAATATGCATCTTTGAGATCTAATGTGGCCATGTAACAATTGTTATATAACAAACTTTGAACAACCCTGTAATCTTCTAATTTAAAGTGTGGTGCAATTATGTATTGATTTAAGTTTTTCAAATTTAATATAAATCTGAAAGAACCGTTTGGTTTTTTTCTAACGAAGAATGGTGACAAGAATTCACCCTTCTTACTTTTACATATTTTTAGAACTTCCTTGTTTACATACTCTTTTAATATGTTTTTGATAGCAATTGTCTCTTTATGAGAAAATAATTTTTTGTGCTGATAGGGTGGTTTGGGTTTAGGTTTAGCACAGAAAGGTAACTTGTACCCATTAATGCAATTTAAAATAAAGGTACTGTTTGTTAACTTAGCCCATTGTGTAACAAAATGTTGCAGTCTACCTGCTAGTCTACTCACCTCTAAGTTTGTGATTAGTTCCGTCGAGGTTGACGGTATCGGTGCATTGTCATCTGAGGGCGTCTTTTCCAAGTCTGCTTGCTCGTTGATGGTTTCTGTTCTCTTTTCCTCTGTTTGAAGTTCCGGCGCTTGGAGTTTAAATTCCGGGATACTGAAGTTTTGTCAAGAGCCTTAATTTCCTTACTATTTTTTTCCACTTCCTTCGCCGTTTTGTATTTCTCCTGAAAATCGTTGCCGAATAGGAATTTTCCCTATGGTAATTCATGTGCTACCTTCTTAGCCGCCGTAGAGAGTTTGGAAGATGTTAAAAACCTTCTGTGGGTGTTTATACCATGAAGATCCTCAGCTATCAGTTTTGCTACATCCACAAATTTTTTTGTGTCTTCACTTTTTTCGGGCGTATCAAGCATTACATTAAGTACTTGACCTAAGGCGACTAATCCCCTTCCTAGGTTATTCTGAACCTTTGACAAATATGAGTCGGTGGTTTTTTGTTCATTAGATAGCAAGGCGTATACTTCGGGATTTACCAGAGGCGCCTGTAATAATTCTCCATTCGAAGGAAACGCATAGGTTTGGTGCAGCTCTTTAAGTTTCTCTTTGTCTAATCCTTTGGTGATATAGGTAGACCAACGTAAATATATTTGTTCGTTCATGGGAGGTCCCACGGCAGCTTCTTTATCAGGATTGCTGCCCAAGATGTCGTCTAAATTCCGATCTGCACCGGGAGGGGAGCGATTTGTTTCCTCCACATCACCTGGTGGTTCGATGCTTGAATCGTCATCAAATTCTGAGTTGGTTGTGAAAGACTCCGATTCACCTGAAATGTATAAAACAATTTTCAGGATATTGTAGTTGATTCATGCATGTGTTTTTCTTGGCTCACTGTATATACGGAGCCGAATTCACAAAACCCAGAAAGAAACACTGTTGCTTTTCAGCAAAAAACGCCAGCTGATAAGAAATACAACTTTTTAGTCAACGATGCTGATAAACAGTCGAAGACGGCGTAATATGATTAATTCAGCAAAAAACTTAGGTGCGAAACATTCTATGCCACATAAAGTCGCAGTACAAATGTTTACTTATATAACCTACATAAAGTAAAGTTACTGCGCACCTAGCCGTTACAATTTTTCTTCGCCCTAAGAAATTAAGAAAGAAAAATAATACTTACTTTCCGAAGAGCTTGAAGACATTTTCCGTAGCATCTCTCTTATAATTTTCTTGTATTTGTTTCCCTTCTTTTTGGACTTTCTTGAAGGCCCTGTATGTTTTTCTCTTCTTCTTTTCGGCATTTCTCACTTACACTGCACTAGACGTGTGAACACTTTCGCACAACGATGAATAATGACGAGCGGCCCGAGGCAGGAAGCGTGGTAGAATGTGACACAGAGAGAGAAAAACTAAATTTCTTTTATCGTTGTGATCTTTCGCTGACGCGTGAATATACTACAGTGTGTTATACATTGGAACCACATGTGAAGTATACTAGGACTTTATATTGTCACGGAATTTGCCCCACTCAGACCCAAACCGACGACTGTGGTATCGCGAAATGCTAAGATTGCCCCGATCGCCCCTACACGATTCTGTTAAACAAAAAAAAGCCGTGGATCGAGACGGGACTAGAAAATTGGGGAATCGACGAGAAGCATTCGAGTCGTTCGGGAAGATGAATCTAGAGATACTAGAATATACCTGGAATATTCGTTGGGTCTATAAAAGCAGAATAAACGGCCGAGTTAGTTAGTCTTGTATAAGTCTTGTATTACAGTTTGAATTGGTGTTCAGTTGGAGATTCAAAGTGATTTAGATAGCGATTAATTAAATAAGTGTTTAGTTGAGTTGTAATTAGTGTTCAGTAGTGTACTGAGTAGTTAATAAAGATAAGTAATTAATTAACGGATTGTTTTTCTGGAAGTAAGAAAAAGTCGGGTTGGGAAATCCGTAACAATATATAAACTATAATTTTCAGTTAAATGTAAGAGAGATCTTTTGGATATAATTTTCGAATATGTGCTTAGCATTTTTCACAAAAAATGTTCAAAGATCAGAAAAGAAAACTACTTACCTCAAATGCTTATCTTACAATATTTTCTGACGATGTGGCAGGTAAAAATATTTAACGTTTATTTTGAAATAGCTATCTGTATATAAGAATGAATTCTTTCAGAACTATCACAGAAAAATGTGGAAATTTGAATGCAGTCTTGAGAATTATTTTGGTAGCATCAGACAAGGAGGAAAATCTATCTCACCAACTCCTACATAATATCTACGTGCTTCGTGGATTTCATTCATAAATTTGTTTGCGATCGACCTCAAACAATGCACTGAAATGTCATGAACCAATGCACATTGTATACTTTCGATTAGAGGACTTAATTAAATTTCAGAATTGCTTCTGAAGAAGCGAACATATGTCTCTTGACCAGTCAAACAACCTAAAGCAGCAACAGGGCAACCAGCCCAGGAATTGTTCAACCAAGTTACTTTTGTTTATAAGTAGGAAATAATTGAGTATGTTCAATTTTAAATATAAATGTACACTCGCCATAGCTTTATGCCATTTTTTTGTTAATGAAATAAAATGTTTAATAAACTGTATTTTATTAAATGTCATAATTCCAGATGGGGACATATCTCTGTTTTATTTATTTTCTTCAAAATTTTCATACGCCTGTTAAATTATTAATAATAAACCTCTTTCAAGATATTTATTTTAAAAATTTTACGTAATACGGATAATACTAAATATATTTGTACTTTATTATCTCGAGAAATTTAAACAATCATCATGACAATTTATTTCACACATCTGTTTTTTGCTAATTTAAATAATAATTTGTTGTATTATTTTTAAAAATTACACGTATTTCACAAATTTGTATGTTTATATTTGCAACAGGTCATCTATTTCAATTTCTGGTGACTTGAAGAAATATATACTAGTAAATCTAGAAAATGTAAACTTATATTTGCGGAAACTAAAATAAAATTGTGTAAAAAAAACTGCTGGTAATAACAGTAATATTAATTACAAATAATGGATATATGTACAAGTGGATCATTTCCACTTCAGTATATTTTCTGTCTATTTTTGCATTATGACACTATTTTTTTCTGTATGCTATATATGTACAAATTGTAAAAATTAAACATTATTGTAAATAAACATTATTATGTGGTAAGTTAAAAATAAAAAATGTAAAATAAGGTCACACCAACTTCTATTTATTTTTTTCATTATTTAAACTATTTAGATAAAATTTTCAAAATCATATTGCATTTTGAGCACCCACAGTTATAATTTAAATTTTGACAGTCCCAGGTTACAATCATAAATCACGCCGTAAACAATAGTGAAGAGGGCCTCACTCCCAAGTGGGAGTGATGCTATCTTTACTTCAAACAACAAGGTCAAAGAATTCGACTGGCGGATTTCATTCATAAATTCATTAGCTATCCCTACTGATTTAGCTATACTGTGGCTTAAGAAACTAGCTGTCAAAATATCAACAGGTTATAATATGGTTATGTTTGTTCTGTTTACTTTAAAAGAAAATAAATATTAATAAGGATTATTTGTAACAGTTTACTTTTTAATTCAGATAGGTAAGTAGAAGTTTATGTATTTTTGTTAATATTCAAAATGCCAATATAAGTTGTTAAAATGAAATGATTAATTTAAAATATATTTTAGTTTATGAAAAAATATCTCACAGCGGTTCTGATTGACTAACTACATTTTATGGAGGTCGGAATATACAGGATGGATCTCTTATAGGACTGTCGCGAAAGGAAAAGAAAACTGAACTAACCACAATAAATAAATTACCACTATCCAAGGTATGCTATAATAGAAATCATTATGACGAAATCTACTAAATAATATACTCTAACTAACCCTTATAATCTTAAAATAATACTTTTGTTGCAGGTTGGAGATTCAATATAGTACGAGGAGGAAGTTGAAATAAAATATTATAATTAACATGTAAAATAAATTATTATATTCAAGTCTTTAGTCTATTATTACTAAAGTGAAATTTGGAACGTTACAAGTTGACTTAGTAAATTTTGTTTTGTATAGCATATACCTCACACTGAGAAAGTAGATAATTTTACTAACACTAAAATGCTAATATTTTAAAAATATAAAATTGGTTCATTGATATTACTAAGTTTTGAAAACAAAAATAGAATAATTTTCGAATCCATTAGGCGCAAGGGCATATTTGTTAATATTTTTGGTACAGTGGCAGTGGCCAATTAAACAAAAGAATGTTTTTAAATATTTAAAAAACTTATTCTGAATGAGTTGATATTTTCTGTACATTTATTAAATATTTTAGAACAGTATTTTTTCATGTTTAATATATTGTATAATTGTAATATGTAAATAAAATATTTATTTCTTGTGAATTAAACATTTTAAAAATATTTTGAAAACCTTTTATCCCACATATATTTCATATGTAAATACGTATTTTTAGTGATTTATATAATGTTTATATCATAATAAGAGTAAATATTTTTTACGTATTCCAATATTAGAGCAAAAATACTTTTATTTCATAAATATTAATTTGTTATGTGGGTATGTACTCAGAATCTGGTATGCATCAGAAATAATAAAATCACCCACATGCGTAGATGATCTTACTCTTTTTTGTCAAAAACATCATATCACACCATTTGTTTTATTGTCTGTTCATTTTTACCCAAATCTAATCTTTGACATCTTGTACTCTGGTATTTGCATCTTGTTTTCTTTGAATTAATTATTTTCAGTACTTAAATCTGTTTCTTCACTATGCAGCTTTTACTTGATTCTCTTCTAACGTCAACATTCGAAATTTATAGTTATTAAAATTCCTGTTAACTGTGAAAGGTTTATAATTATGCTATACATGCTATAAGTCATTTATGTAGAAATTATTATTTCTGTTTGAATTTCAAAATACAATTTTAGTATATGGATCACATACTTCTATAATATAACGCTACTTGCAAATGAAACTGAAGCCAAAAAGTGGGAATAATTAAAGGATTTCATACTTGATGTGTTATGTACATGCATATACTTCTATTATCAGTTTTCAACAATTCATTTTTTAAACTATTTTTCATAATTAATTTCTAAGTAAGACTTTATGACAAATTTTGTAGCGATGTAGAGATATGTGGATATAGATTATTTATTTTTGAACATACTATCAGATGTCTATTTTATGATTTTAACATTTGTACATTTGGCAACGAGGTGGACGCTAATATCAGTATCATCACGACTGATATTAGCGTCATTTTAATTCAATCTGTGCTGAGTTAGTCTTGTGTTCCAGTTTTTGTAAATACATGGATGGCTCTACTTATTGCTTTGTATGGTGTGAAGAAAAGCGAAGTATATTTGTTTATTAATGTGTTAATGTTATAGCTAGACAGTGCCACTTCAGTTAATTTTGCATTAAAATATACATTCATTTTGAAACATATTTTTGCCTAGACAGTTTCAGATTATAATACAGACAAAATACACATCAGTTGAATTATAAATCAATTTGTTACAGAATACTATTTTCCTTTAGTCTAATAGTTTTCTGTTCAAAATTTTCATTATATACTATACAGGGTGTCCCAAAATTAGCCTGCCAAATATTAACTGTGGATTCTACAATCAAAAATAAGAAAAAAAGTTATATAATCATCCGTACACGTCCCCTAACGGAGATATGGCCGCTTATTTCCAAAAGGGATCAAGATAAAGTATACTCGCGTCAATAATTCAGACGTCTTACGTCATGGCTGACGCTACATATTTGTTTTTATTGTCAACGTAATTTTCGATATTTGGTCGTGTTAAAAACAATCATTTTTTGCAAAATATAATGAATTATTCATTTGTCCGTATGACGTAAGTCGTCTGAATTCTTGTCGCGAGTTATAATCAAATTTGAAATTGGGAATCACATTTAGATTGCGAATCTAATGTTCTGAAAATAATTCCTCATAACTGGTCATAGGCGTGCCAAACTGGGGGGTCAGTGGGTAAATATTGCTCTAACTTTCTTGTATCTTCTTGTAAATTTAAGATGGAAACTATAAATAGGCAAAATATCCCTAGCAGGCTCTGAGAAAATACTGTCAACTTATTTATCATATTAAAAAAGGTGTTATTCAAGCGTTTCAACATATTAAAATACTTTTAAAATGCATGTCAGTAATGTAATTATTAGTAAATTTTTGAATTTTAATATAGCCTATTACCTAATACTTATTTTTTTTTAAATATGTGTAATATGTGTCAAATAAACTGACAAATAACTTTTCAAAGCCTACTAGAGACAATTTGAGCGCTTGCATATCATATCTAAAATTTTTGTAGTTTGTGACAAAATTTTTAAATCAATATTACTCGTAAACGGAATAATTTGTCGAAGTAAAACAAGAGTACTTAGTTTTTTGTAAAATTGTTCAATATTTTTAAATTTTTGATCAGAAGGCAAAAATCTTGAGACATAAAAAAGTTAGTGCAATATCTATCCAATAACCCCCCCGAGTTTGGCACGCGATTCTCAATTTTAAATTTGAAATCAAATCAAATTTTTGACCCCCCTTTAAAGAGCAATAGCTCCGTTAGGGGGCGTTTACCTATGTTTATATAACTTTTTTCTTATTTTTGATCGTAGAATCCACAGTTAATTTTTGGCAGGCTGTATAACTAATATAAATAATAAAAATATTAAATATACCTCTTAACTTTTATTTGATTATATTTTATTTATGTATTTTATTGAAAAAAAAATATTAAATTGAGAAGTAGTAGTATCGTTAAAATTCTTTAAAAATACATCTAAAAAATATTTTGAGGGTTTGTATTGAATACCTATTGTTAGTTTAGTTTAGAAAAGTGTAATCCCAAATATTATGAATTTAATAATGCATTATTATTGATATTTCTGTATATAAGTACAGTGTGGCACTGTGACCCTTTTAGGATGGAAACACCTTTGTAAAAGTTGCATGTATTATCCGATATGGTTCGGTTTTTTTTTAAGATAGAAAATTTAAAACTATTTTGGCTCAAGATATGAAATACCATTATCTATAATCAAGGCCTATTTTGGTTTTTTCGATGTTAACATTTGCAAAAATATTATTATAAATAAAAAGGTTACGCGTGTGTTTCCATCTTAAAGACAGAGAATTGAAAACTCTATTTTGGAACACAATATGAAATCCCATTATCAATCAAGATCTATTTTGGTTTTTCTATATCAAAATTGGCAAATAATTAATAATAATTTTGACATCGAAAAAACCAAAGTGAGACTTGATTATAGACAATGGAATTTCATATTGTAAGTCAAAATAGACTTAAATTATCTATCTCTAAAAAAACCCGAACCAAATCGGATAATAAATGCAATTTTTACAGAGGTGTTTCAAGGTAAAATGATTAAAATCAAAAATATCAATTTTACCGTTAACAAATATTCTTTTATGAAACCTGGAACATACTGATTTTAGGAGGTGCCAAATCCAGTAGTGTGGTCAGATTTTAGATAAAACAAATCCCTAAACAGTTTTTGGTGCATTATACAACAATAAAATTACACTTTTTGAAATATTTTCAACCTTGAAGTATTTTTGTAAGGGGTTGAAATAATCAACCCTTATAACATTTTTTCTTATATTTTTTTTCAATAGTTTTTTCCTTTTAAAAATGTCTAAAAAGCCCTACCTATTTATTTACTAACTTTTTGATCTCTTCAAGTTTTTTCGAAAATTTAAGGATTTATAAGAAATAAAATAAATATATTGCAATCTATTTTTAAAAAGAAATATCTAGTGGCCCGTTCTAATTATCAACTAATATTTTTTACACAAAATCATAAAACTTGTGAAACAACAGTAGCAATAAATGACACTGACATTTGTTTCTATGGATTCCATTGCAAAGAACAGGTCACTAGATGTTCACCAAATTTGGTTTCTTTAGCTTAATATACATGGAAGATAAAAAAGAAAAACTATTTTTTTAGAGGGGAGTAACTTATCAGGGAATGGTTATTTCGAAAAATTTTATACCAGAGAATTTTATTAATTTTCATCAGAGAATCGCCCCTTACATTTTCTCGGTGTTATTTAGATACACCCTGTATATATATTCTCATTACATTTACTAAGAGATTGTTGAATTATTGTCCTCTAATTTTAATTACGTGAATTGAATGAGAACAACTATAGAGATCCATGAGGTCAGAGCAAATTATCGTAAAAGTAATAATGCGCGGGTGATGGCGATTAACCAGTCGATACTTTAAGTTTAAATTTAACGTCGCCTTATCATGGAGCATGTACAAATACTGCAAAGTACGAATTGTCACTTGTATTTTGGAAACATGGTCATACATTGAAAATATATGAAGTGCGCGGTATATTGTAGATGTATGTGTTTCTAGATAAAGGATATTTAGTTAATATACACTTTAATATTATAGTTCTATTCTATATCTAGTACAGAAATGCAATCGAAACAAAATGATGACATCATATTACTAAAGACGTCGAATAATTTTAACTTTCAATTTTTCGAAAGGTTTAGTTATCTACAGGTAACGCTTCGTGTATCCATGTACGCCCACCTTCTTCAGAAAAGTCGGCTACGGCATGATCCACACCATTTAATATCCATTTTGTAGTTAGAAGGCCTTCTACACCTACAGGACCCCGAGCATGTATTCTGGAAGTACTAATTCCTACTTCTGCACCTAGTCCAAATCTAAAACCATCTGCAAATCTTGAGCTTGCATTGTGAAAAACGCATGCACTGTCAACTTTTCTTTGAAATATTTTTGCCATTTCACCTAAAACATAAAGAAATATATAATGTACAAAATATTAGATATAGCAACTTTTAACTCTCTTCCAACAGATAATTATATTTTCATTTGTAAGCACAGTAATACCGTGGACGTGGTAAGAACTATTTATATAGTACAATCGTTTTCGGAAGGCGAAGTGGGCAATAAAACGTGGGTGAGACGAAATGTATACATTTATTTCATTTCAACTTTACCTGCTTATGACAGGTATAACTGGGTGGTAGCTGGTGGGCCAGTCAAAATTATGCTAGGAAGGACGTCCTTAGGAATAGGTAGGTTTCCTACTTTGCTCGTTCAAAACAGAAGAATCAACACAACACAATAGAATGATCAGCAAATTCCAACTATTCCAAGTTCGGCTCTGTTCAACCGTCTGTTTTGACAGAAAGTACATTTTATTGGCCATGCTCCTCTAGATAACTTCTCCGTAACGTTAGTGGTACCTTATTAAGGGGCGTACCTGAGCATGACTTAGGTACATACATATATTAGAAACAAGTGGAAAGGGCTCAGAGGTATATGTTGGGTTTCACCAAAGTTTTATTGCCTACTTCAACTTCCAAAAACGATTCTATTATAGCCCAAAACATCAAAAGAAGTAATTAACTCTTTAAACTACTCAGATAGAACACGTCCTTGGGATTATCCTGCAAGATATGCTTGGGTTATCTTAGTTACAACCAAATATATTATTATCCCATATTAATCTAATTTGAGATATCCTAAAGTTATCCTTAGTTAATTTTTATCCGACAAGTATCTTATATACCAGTCCTTACAGTTTAAATATAGATATTCCAACAGGATTACGAAAATAATAACAGGGTTAATATTTGCACTGTATTATTTATTTATTTTTAATGAAATAGCGAATATTTCTGGTATTTTGTGCTTCTTTATATTATTGATTCGGTCATATTTATTTCAAACAAATATGCTTATATGCATTTTTAATGAATGAATATTAAACTTAAATTATCATTTAATGTTGCTATAACAGACGTAATAATTACAAGAAAAATAAACATATCTCTTAATTAATAAGAAAATAGTAAGTGTTTAATTTGAAAAATAATTTTTCATACTCTTAGTGCTCTAATTTACTTTTGGTATAATTTGGATGTTCCTGTTGGTACAAGAATTAAGCACTGTATTTATTCCATGGATTTATTAAATCAAGTTTACTTAAGGTTAATATTCCCGTCATTTGTGTTGCTGAAACGCTAATCCGTGGCGACGGCGGCAAATCGACAGCACATACTTCTAGTACTACTAGTCAACAACACTTTTTCTTTGTAATTAACACTTGCAGATTGCAAATCTTTGTTGAAAGTGTGGTTTACCAGGATTTACTATTTGTTATTTAACGACAACTATAATCAATATACAAATACAGACATTAATAAGGTCATAAATTAACTCATCGATACTATTACAGAAGCTTCTTTAAATTTGTCAAGATCTCCTGTTAATAAAGATGTTTCACATAACAAATAGATCTATTTAAATATTAAAGATAGTTTAAGGGAATGGACTGTAGAATAGTGGAATTTCTTACATATATTAAATCCTCATTTCAGTTGCTTTCCGTCTCATCCTAGAACTTTACTTCCCACACCTCGTGAGACAATAACTAAATCATTAAATCCAGGAGAATACTATTATTTTGGTTTAGAAAAAGCACTTACATTTTTATTATCTAATAGAACTAATAACAGTTTTAATAATTATGAAATTTAGCTAAATATAAATGTTTCACCATTAAGTAAAAGTTCTGAAACTCAGTTGTATCCTATATTAGTTTCTTTATATCCATATAATAATTTAATTGCATTGCAATTATCGGTATATACCATGGTTGCCAAAAGCCAGTTGACTCCAATATGTTTTTAAGAGATTTTGTTGATGAGGCGATAGATTTAAGTAATAAAGGATTTATTTTTAGTAAATAGTATAATAACATTTAAAATCAAAGCTTTGGTATGTGATGCCCCAGCAAAAATTTTTATAAAACGTAGTAAAAATCACAAAGGTTATTTTTCTTATGCAAAGTGCACTCAAGAAGGTGAATTTATAAATAACAAAGTATGTTTCACATATATATATTTTATTATGCGTACTGATAATGACTTTCTCCTACAAAAACAAAAAGAGCAACACATAGGTACAAGTATTTTACAAGAAATTCCTGACCTTGGTTTAGTGACATCATTTCCATTAGATTATATGCACCTTATATTCCTCGGTGGTATGAAAATCTTCTTATGACTGTGTGGTGTTATGGAAAACTTCCTTATAAATTATCATTTCATTCAGTCAAATATAAGATGATTTAAATAAACAAGTTACAAATATTCATCGAGAATTTTGTAGGAATCCACGTAGTTTACAAGAAGTAAAAAGATAACTGAGACAACTGAATAACTGAGTTTCGATAATTCGTGGCTTTATACAGGCCCAGTTGTTTTAAAGTCTGTTTACCTACAAAACAGTATTTGAATTTTTTATCATTAGGTATATACAATCAATAAGAATTGTATGTACACTAAGTTATGTATTTTACACCATACCCATTCACTTTTGATGAACTTTGTTGAGTTATTTCAAGTTCTATATGGTAGTGAGTTTATATCTCATAATATTCATAATCTTTTACATCTTGTCAATGACGTGAAACAATTTGGTCAGCGCATTTCCATTCGAGAATTACATGCAGACTTTAAAAAAATATATAAGAAAATCTGAAAAGTCTGTACCCAAATAGTCAGGAGGATTTTAGAGATTGAAAATATTAATAAAGGTCATAATAAAAAAATAAATTAAATAAATTGAATTCAGAACATAGTAATGGTCCACTTATATAAGATTACACTTCTCCACAGTTTTTAGAGATATTATGATAATAAAAAACTTTGCAACTGATAGAAATAAAGAAGCAGTTGTGTTGGATCGGTCAAGTAATTTGGGTATAAATGAAGTAAGTGACTTGGATATTTATCTTAGTTATGCATTAGTAACTGAAATTGTGTATAAATCCGTTGTTACACTTAAATTAAAAATTTGGTTGTTAAAATTAGAAACGCCGGATGTCACTGTTGATATAGCCGGGCATTTTACCCAAAAAGCCAAACAGATTCTTTTTTTGGCAGATGAATTGAATAATAAGCATTTTTTAACAAGAAACTTGGTTGTAAGTATTACATAGGTACCTAGCCATGTTCTACCGCGCAAAAAAGACGCCCACAAAAAAGGGAGGCGTTTGCACTAGTTACTATAAATTACGACATCTCCTTCTCACTCCCACTTAGAACTGAGAAATCCGCCGAACCATAGCCAAAAAGTCTTCGATTACTTCTATTGCTCCCACGTATTATTCTTGCAAGAGTCTTGTCGCGCTTTCCCCTTTAAATTTACCCGTTTCCGGCGGCTCCTTTACCAATTTTTCACTCACAATTTCAAATTCAAAGTAATTCTTGAGTTAAAAAAAATTGCATAGAAATTAAGATATCAGAAAATTATAAATATTTAATTAACAATTTATTTTTTGTCATTCTATTAACGTTGCTATGAGTATAGCGAGTAGTCGCTTTGTACTGGCTCTGATTAATATTTAATTTTGTGGGGAAATTTACAGTAAAATAAATAGTTTATTTTCCTTTTTACTTGATTAAGCAGATTGCTGTAGTCTAGTTCTTTTACCTAAAGTGAAATACTGAAGAAGATTGCATTTAATTGCCGTTAATGTGCAGACACAATATATTTTAACCATGGTGAAATTGTCTTAAAATTGTATCACATTGATAAAGATGTCGACTAAAACAAAGCAACAAGTGTCGCATGATATATCTATGGAAGAATTAATTACTAAAATATGCAAGCAGCAAACATTAAATATGCAAGAAGATGAGTGATAAAATGGATATATTTGAAAAATCAATAAAATCACTTTTTGATAATACAAAAGTCATGGATGAAAAAGTTAGAATATTGGAAGATAAACTGAATAAAGAAGAACAATATATAAAAGCAAACAACATAATAATATATGGAGGATGTAAATGAGAATAGTCAAATTACTGAGGAGAAAGCTATTAATTTATTCAAAAATAAGCTAGATCTTAATGTGTCACCTGGTGAAGTTGATGTATGTTACAGAATAGGGCAGCGTAAATCGAACAAAACTCGTGGAATACTTGTACGTTTTCTTTCTCACAAGACTAAAACTAACGTTTATAATGCCAAACGATTTTTGAAGAAATCTGGATTTGTCATTAAAGAAGACTTAACAAAAAGAATTTTGGAGCAAATGAAGGCAGCAAGTGATATATACGGTGTAACAAATGTTTGGACGCAAGATGGAAGAGTATTTGTCATAAAAATGGAGTTAAGACTGGTATTAATAATATAAATGAATTAAATAATTAACTCTATTTTCAACTCTTAATTGTCATGGTAGATCTATAAAATTTAAAAATCAGTTGTTTCGAATGTGATAATGGTATTCTAGTTATTTGTTTCATTTTTCTTCTTTTTTTACATACGGTATCTACTTTTCTTTTATTCCTTTTTGCTTACGGTTAAGATATCACAATATATTTATTATGATACATATTCGTTTATTTTTATAAATATATTTTACATACATGTACGATTTACATTAATTTAAAATTTGACTATGTTAGATGTATGGGTTTCATATATGATGTATAATCTTTTTTCCCCCCTGCTATGTTATTTATATGTAATTATTATTAGTAGAGCTAAGTATAAATGGACGCTAATATGCCAATTTTAAATGGTTATGATGTAACTGGTAGCGATATAGATTATGAAATGCAAGGTTTCACTATATGCCATTTTAATATTCGAAGTTTAGTAAATAAATTTAACTTGTTAAAAGAGTAGTATTTTGGAGAATAGTTACGATATATTATGTGTCTCAGAAACTTGGTTATCTGATAATATAACAGATGAATTCATTTTTTATTCCAGGATATTTAATTTTTAGACAGGATCGGCCCAGCAGAGGGGATGGTGTAGTAATTTATATAAAAGATTGTTGTTTTATAAAGAAAGTTAAGGTTACAAATAAATTTTCGGAGTATAATATCGACTGCTTCAGTGTTTCAGCTAAAGTAAACGGTAAGAGCATAAGTATTGTCTGTATTTATAATCCATCTGTTGTTAATTATAAATCGCTGCAAGCTTTAGACAATGTACTTGCTGACTGCGCTATATCTACTGACATAGTGGTTTGTTTAGGAGACTTTAATGTAGATATCTTCAATGCCAACTCTACGGAATACAAGTTCATGCACGTTTTATTTTTTAATGCTTTTAACATGCAGCAAATTATTAATGAGCCTACTCGATTGGTTAGTGGTACATTATTGGATCATATATGGATAAATCAAACTCAGCTAGTATTAAATTCATTTGTAACCGAGCTCTCTGATTTTCATAGTGATCATGCATTAATATTTTGTATGCTAGATATTCCAGTAGAGAAGAAAAATCGTGAGTCTGTCATTTATAGTAGATGTATAAAAAATATTAATATGATCGATTTTGAAAATCATGCTAGAAGGACTGACTGGGGGAGGGTTAATTCTTTTCAAAATGTAGAGGATAAAGCGAATTTTTTAGAAAGTATTACACGGTTATTTGATGTACATGCTCCTCGGCGAAAAATAAAAATCACAAAAAAGAATTGTCCTTGGGTAACACCTAATATTAAAAAAATGATGAGTATAAGGAATATCACTGTCAGAATATCGAAAGCTTCTAAAAGATTTAAAAGCTATTAGACAACGTGTTCAGGCAAAATGGAATTATTATAAACAAATGCCAAATTTAGTGACTGCTTCTATACGTAGAGAAAAAAAGGTATTTATTGAAAATGATTTGATTTTGATAGTTAAACTATAACAATTCTGCAGTTTTATGGAAAATGTTTGATATATTGAATGTTCATAAATTAAATTATTAATTTATGAACATTCACCTGATGAGTTTCGAGATCCAGATAAAATAAATAATTTTTTCTTAAATTCAGTAAATAAAGTTCATGCTGACACAGATGTTATTTCATTTTTTAATGTTAGTCGGTGCAGAAAAGTTAAGGAGTTGTTTCATTTTGTGCAAGTTACTAATACTCAGGTTTTAGAAGTGATTAAAAGTATCAAATCAAATGCAATGGGGGTGGATGAAATAAGTTGTGAAATGCTTCGCCTGTGTTTACCGTATTGTTTAGACGCGTTAACCTACATAATAAATTTTCCTTTGCAAACATACGTAATTCCACAACGTTGGAAGACTGCTTTAGTTACTCCTGTACAAAAAAAAGATAAAGTATCAAGTTTGAGCGACTTGCGTCCCATAAGTATTCTTCCGGGTTTTTCTAAAATTATTGAAAAGATTGTTTATTTGCAACTTAGAAGTCATATAGATAAATTTAGTTTATTGCCAAATAAACAATCAGGTTTCAGGAGTAGCTATAGCACAGGTACAGTCTTGTGTGATCTAGTCGACCGATTGATAGAGGTACGATTACAGCAACAGTTATGCTTGACTATTCCAGGGCATTTGATTGTCTGGATTTACTTCTAGCTAAATTAAATTTTTATGGTATTTCAGGGGGTTCTCTGGAGTGGTTTAGTATCTACCTGCAAGGCCGGCAACAACAGGTCAAATTAACTTTAGATGGTAACAAGATTTTATCAAATCCATTAAATATCTATAGTGGTTTTCCCCAGGGATCTATATTAGGCCCTATACTATTTGTGTTATATACTACGGATCTTCCTTCTGTTATTGCTTCCAGGACTCACATGTATGCTGATGACTGCCAATTATATTACTCTTTTTCTCCTAGTCAGCAAGATCTGGCGATAACAAAATTGAATCAAGACTTGCAGAATATTTGTGATTGGTCACTTAAAAACTCGTTAACATTACATCCCCAAAAAACCGTTGCTATGATTATTGGAACTAATGTACAGTGTAGTAAGGTAGACTTGTCAAATAAATTAATCTTGAACAATGTTTCACTACCAATTGTAAATGAGTGCAAGAATTTAGGTGTATTAATTGACAGAAATTTGTATTTTACTTCTCACATTGATAATATTATTAAAAAAGCATTTGGGGTACTTCGGTCAATTTTTAGATTTAAATATATATTAGGCAAGCATGTTAAATTGAAGTTGGTAGAATCTTTAATATTATCACTTTTTGATTATTGTGACATTGTGTATGGGCCTTGCCTTTCATCTCATGATTGTTATAAAATACAGTTAGTACAAAATGTTTGTATGAGATATAGCACTAATACTTTAAGAAGAGAGCATATTACACAATATTACCTTGAAACTGGAACTGGAACAAGATGAATATTAGAAGACAAATTCACTATGCTTGTTTTTTTCATAATAATCCTAAATCAGCCGATTTATTTAAGAAATAAAATTGTTTTTGCTGAAGACATTCAAGCTAGGACGAGACGTAATCCTTATCTTTTATGTATTCCTAGACACACCACTTCTGTCTTTCAAGGTTCTTTTAGTTATTATGGGTCTTTTTTATATAATTCACTACCTCTAGAAATTAAGTCTACACATAATCTATACACATTCAAAAGAAAAATTAAAAATCACTTTAATACATATACTTAATTAAAATATATGAATAGATGTATCGCTGCTAGTTATTATTATTATTATTATCATTATCATTATCATTATCATTATTATTATTAATTATTATTATTTATAATATTATTGTTGGAATCATATAACGTTAACAGTGAAGTTAATGAAAATTCCGACGATTTGTATGCTATGTAAGTAAAACATTTGGAAGAAATGTGTAATGAAAAAGACCTTGGTATAAGGACTCAGAGCATCGCCATAACCGCTCTTACTAATCAAATTGCTATGTTAAAAGAACAGTTACACAATCTTACTATAAGCAATACCACTTCTCAATCTAAATATCAACTCAAACCTTCGTATTCTAAATCTGATAGCAATACAGGTGGTCCGTCACGAAACTTCGCCCAAGTCACTGCTGCTAAGGATTCTACTACTGTAACACCTCTGATTACGACACAAGAGGTATCTAATGCTTTACATAACATTGAAGCCCGCCGTATTTGCAATGATGCTGTCAATATGTTGAGTGGTACTAAACTAGATGTACCCAGGCGAGTGAGAAGTAACAGAAGCTTATTGGTTGGTAGTGCTGTTGACCAAAATAAATGTCCTTTTAAGGCGGCAACTTCAGTGAGGTATAAGTTTTTCCACGCCACAAACTTTGATGTTGGTGTCGATGAGGTAAATCTATGTAATTATCTGTAAGTCTTCTGCCCTTAATATTGAAGTTAATAAACAGGTGTCCCGTAATCCCACGAGGAACTCTTCATTCAAAATTAGTGTCCATGAGGATGAAGCTAAGAAGATCCAGGTAGCGAACATATGGCCTACTAATGTTGTGCTGAATCGATTTTTTGCACCAAAGCGATTTCGGAACGATCAACAATCATGATAAGTGTAATTTGAATTCTCACAAATCGGCATATTCTGTGATACATATCAACGTTCAAAGTCTTTCGAATAAAATTGATCAACTGAATTTATTTTTTAATGATAACAAATATGATATCTTTTGGATTTCTGAGCATTGGCTAAATAATACTAATATAGGGAAAGTTAAATTGAATAATTATAACCTTATTTCTTCCTGTTGTAGGTCAGATTTCATGCATGGCGGTGTTGCCATTTTTGCTACAGATAAATTTAATCTAAAACCTATAGATTTAGACAGTTTTTGTGTTCCGCAACATGCGGAATTTTGTGGAGCAGAAATTAAGTTTTCTAATTCTATTATTATTTCTGCCTTTAGGTCATCAGCCCATGGCGACCTTGTAGTATTTAAGGATAAAATTGCAAACTTATTTGACTACTTATCTGCTCGTTGTAGATACATTGTTGTACTGGGCGATATAAATTTGGACTTGCAATGTAGCACAGAACATGCTATCGATATCTGCAATATTCTTGTTATGTACGGGTTGAAATTCTGTTTTACTTCACCAACCAGGATTACGGCAACGACTAGTTCGTGTCTAGATAATGCTATTTGTAATCTATCTTCTCAGAATTTTACTGCCGGAGTCATTGAGCTTCTCATTTCTGATCATTGTGCAATGTATATTCATTGGTATACAGTCTGTGATAACACATCTCCTCAGGGTTGTCTCACAAAAAGACATTTTAATAAATATAACATTGATAAATTTGTATGTAGTATTCGCTCATTTGACTGGTCTCAGCTTGATGAGAACGATCTAAGTGTAGATCAGTTGCCAGAATCACTTTTGGAGATTTTATGCACTCAGCGTGATAATTGCTTTGTTTTACAATCTACCAGACCTAGAAAACCTGGAGTAAAATGGTTTAATGAAAGGCTCCGTAAACTAAGATCTGAACTACGTATATCTAATAATAATTTTAAACTGTCTCGTTCTTATCATGATTGGACTTTATATGTTGAATTACGTAGAAGTAGGGCTTACGTAGGCGGGCATTGAAAGTAGAGAAAACTAATTACTATGCTAATCTCATATCTGTGGCAGATGATAAAAATAAGATTATATGGAGCCTGGTTAAGAGCGAGCTATCTACTAGGACCAATTCAATACGTAGTACATTATCTCCGCATGATTTCAATCTTTTTTTTAGTACCATTTCGGACACTATTGCGCAAACAATTGAAACAACTCATATTAATCTACGAATTTTTCTTAATAACATACGGGCATCCACATCATTTTTTATGCCTCCTATTATTGATTCCGATGTTAGGCAGGCCATATTAAAGTTAAAAAATTCAGCTTGTTTAGACTTTTATGATCTAAATAGTTATGTTTTTAAAGCATCATGTGAAATTATGGTACATCCTCTAACAACATTGTTTAATAAATGTGTAACAGATGGTATATGGCCCAGTAATTTAAAAATTTCTAAAATATTGCCTATGCATAAGAAGGGTGACATGGATGACCTGGACAACTATAGGCCTATTGCTATTGTTCCAGTCATCTCAAAAATTTTTGAAATTATTATTAAAGATTTGACCTTACCAAAGCATTTGATTGCGTTGATATTGAAATACTACTCACGAAATTAGAACATACGTGGTACTATTTTAGAATTACTTAAATCATACTTATTAAATAGAATGCAGTACGTGTATGTCAATGGTGTCGTTTCAGATATGCTACCTATTTCCAGTGGAGTTCCCCAGGGATCAGTTATGGGCCCACTTCTGTTCCTTTTATATATCAATGACTTACCATCCTCATTGGCAGGGACAAAATGTGTCCTGTTTGCGGATGACACCACCTTGCTTACCAGAGGCGATGTCATTGAGTGATGCGGCTCTTAGTAGATCTAAAGTATGGTTTAGCAGTAATAATTTGAAACTTAATGAGTCCAAAACTAATAGATTGTTGTTCTCTACGGATAAATGGGTTGATAAGATGAAGCCGATAAAACTACTTGGTGTTACTCTCGATTCGAGTCTGTGCTGGTCTAGTCATATTGACAGCGTTTACTCTAAATTGTCTTCTCAAATTTATGCAATTCGTCAGTTAAGGCGATGCTTGGATAATACTGTCTTGAGGACCGTGTACTTTGCACTGATCCATAGTATTACATCATATGCTATTGTCTTATGGGGCAATGCCTCCAAGTATTATAAAGTTTTTTATCTGCAAAAAGCAGCGGTGAGGATTATTGACTCGGCCCCTTATGGGACACCTTGCTGACCTCTGTTCAAGAACTACGGGATCCTTCCCATGCCTTGTGTTTATATATTTGAGACGCTAATACATAAAAATGTTCGTAATATTCCTACCTACGGTGAATCACATGACTACAACACAAGGCTTAGGGGAGATCTAAGACTTCCCTATTCGAGATTGAAAACCACTGAAATAAGTAAGTTAGATCTTAGTCTATACAACAAATTCATAATATATCATAGACATTTGAATGTGAGATCAATTAGCTGCAAGGAGTTCCATATATTATCTAAGAATTTTCTATTGTCAAATTGTTTTTACAATATCTCTGAATATAATGAGTTTAAATCGGATCATTAAGAACATCTGACTGCTAACAATGTTAGTAACAATTTATTATTATTGTATTGTATTTACTCTTAATTCAAATTTTTATATTTATCTATTTCACCTTAGCTTTTAAAGTGTTATGACAAAAATACAGATTTTTGTAATTGTTGTCAATAAACCTACTATCTATCTATAAATGATTATTATTATTATCATCGTCATCGTCATCGTTATCGTCACCGTCACCGTCACCGTCACCGTCACCGTCACCGTCACCGTCACCGTCACCGTCACCGTCACCGTCACCGTCACCGTCACCGTCATCGCCATCGTCATCGTCATCGTTATCGTTATCGTTATGGTTATTGTTATCGTTATCGTTATCGTTATGGCCATTGCTATTGCTATTGCTACTGCTATCGCTATCTCTATCGCTATCGCTATCAGTATCGATATCGGTATCGGTATCGGTATCGGTATCGGTATCGGTATCGGTATCGGTATCGGTATCGGTATCGGTATCGGTATCGGTATCGGTATCGGTATCGGTATCGGTATCGGTATCGGTATCGGTATGGGTATGGGTATGGGTATGGGTATGGGTATCGGTATCGTTCTGGTTCTTGTTCTTGTTCTTGTTCTTGTTCTTGTCCTTGTCCTTGTCCTTGTCCTTGTCCTTGTCCTTGTCCTTGTCCTTGTCCTTGTCCTTGTCCTTGTCCTTGTCCTTGTCCTTGTCATTGTCCTTGTCCTTGTCCTTGTCCTTGTCCTTGTCCTTGTCCTTGTCCTTGTCCTTGTCCTTGTCCTTGTCCTTGTCCTTGTCCTTGTCCTTGTCCTTGTCCTTGTCCTTGTCCTTGTCCTTGTCCTTGTCCTTGTCCTTGTCCTTGTCCTTGTCCTTGTCCTTGTCCTTGTCCTTGTCCTTGTCCTTGTCCTTGTTCTTGTTCTTGTTCTTGTTCTTGTTCATGTTCTTGTTCTTGTTCTTGTTCTTGTTCTTGTTCTTGTTCTTGTTCTTTTTCTTGTTCTTGTTCTTGTTCTTGTTCTTGTTCTTGTTCTTGTTCTTGTTCTTGTGATCGTTATCGTTATCGTTATCGTTATTGTTCTTGTTGCCGTTGCCGTTACGGTTACGGTTACGTATCATTATCATTGTCATTGTCATTGTCATTGTCATTGTCATTGTCATTGTCATTGTCATTGTCATTGTCATTGTCATTGTCATTGTCATTGTCATTGTCATTGTCATTGTCATTGTCATTGTCATTGTCATTGTCATTGTCATTGTCATTGTCATTGTCATTGCCATTGCCATTGCCATTGCCATTGCCATTGCCATTGCCATTGCCATTGCCATTGCCATTGCCATTGCCATTGCCATTGCCATTGCCATTGCCATTGCCATTGCCATTGCCATTGCCATTGCCATTGCCATTGCCATTGCCATTGCCATTGCCATTGCCATTGCCATTGCCATTGCCATTGCCATTGCCATTGCCATTGTCATTGTCATTGTCATTGTCATTGTCATTGTCATTTTCATTGTCATTTTCATTATCATTATCATTATCATTATCATTATCATTATCATTATCATTATCATTATCATCATCATCATCATCATCATCATCATTATCATTATCATTATCATTATCATTATCATTATCATTATCATCATCATGATCATCATCATCATCATCATTATCATTATTAATATTATTATATATAACTAAATTATATATAAAATTGGATTGGAATAAAAGATTACTTACTATTTTCTGTAACAATAACATCTGTGTGACCGCTACCGTATGAATGAATGTGTTTAATAGCTTCATCAATACTTTTAACTACTTCAATGCAACACTCTAAAGAACCATACTCGTGTTTCATTGTTTTAGCTAATGGTGGTCCAAATGTTAACAGCTGATTCAGAAATGGACCTGCGTTGATAACAACACCTTCCTTCTTCAGCATATTACATATTTCAGAAAAAAAATCTCCATCCATGAGATCTTGATGAATTAAAAGTGTTTCCATAGAATTGCACGCGGCTGGATAATCACATTTTGAATCTCTAATAATTTTTAAAGCTTTTTGCAAATTTGCATCTTTATCTACATAAACATGACATATTCCTAAAAAAAAATAAAGATTATATATCATGTCGCAGAAGTCCTGGAAAAAAAAGCATCTGAATTAAAATGAATGCAGTGTCCATTTGAAAACATTATTTATTTGTGATGTTTTTATTCCTATCCTATTTGATTTTATATTTTTTTAATATTAAAAATATATTTTAAATAAATAACTTCTTATTTACAAAAGGGTTAATAAAGCGGTCTTTAATAATTTCTTTGTTCTTAAAGTTGGTAAAAATAATATGTAATTAAATAAACATTCAGAAACCGTAATGTCTAAATTAAAGATGTTTTGAGTTCTGATTTTGTTTATTTAAGAGTAATAATAATAATAATATCTCTACCCCTCATTCTAATCACAGGGATTAGCCCAAAAGTCGGAGACTTGTGCGGGAGAGGGGGAGGCATATTATTATTAAGCAGGCCGCATTTGCGCCCAGGAACGACTTACGTTGGTAGGCCCTAACAACCTATTCAGTGCAGGAATGAGGGAAACCTGGAAAACCTCATTAATTAGGGGGGTAGTCAAATATCAACCGGTATCAATCTCTCACATTGACCCAAGCCAACATTCTTCCACCCTACCATACCCGCAGAGAGGGCGCCAAACCTCTCCACGAATATAGCTTATATACGGTCTACCGGCAGCTGGGCTTGAACCAACACCGATCTAGTCACCTCGATTCAAGTACTGACGCCTTAAACCGCGCGACCACTGACCGACCCGAGTATGCATGTATGAACATTTGTGATTCCCCTGTTCAGAATGTTAAGAAAATTAATTAACTTTATAAACATATTTTTGACGCTATTTTTTAGCATCCTATATGTTCGTTATAAAAGTAATTAAAATATAAATTATTCTACTGCTAACAATGTAATAACATTATCTCCAATCTTAATGTTAATTTATTTTTAAAACCATCGATGTTTTATGTTTAATTCTCGTTATAGTTCTTTGCATTATAAGTTTGAAAACATGCATGGAAATCTTGTGCAGCTTGTGAACGGCGCGTGTATACTAAATTTTTAACCGTACTTCATACATTCAAATATGTTTCTAATTTTGACGTCACTAGTAGGAGGGAGCCACTTGTAGCACATCATGTTTCTTTTAAATGACAGAACTTTTTTACATCTTAATGTAACCATCTAACTATCTAAACAATCGATTCTCCCACCTGTTTTATTTGAAAAGGTGCTGCTGAAGTCGGTAGGCGTAACCATTTTTAAAATAATTCTATTTGAAATGCTCAGTGCACCTAGTAAAAACTGTTTTGGTTTCAGGTAAAGTGCCTTTTCTGCTGAAAATAGAGCAAAATATTACTTGAAAAAGTTGTTGGTAATCCTAAATTATGAGGACGTGCAAAATTTCAAGAAGATCGGCGTTTGATGAAACTATTTTGCAACAAAGCACAAAGATTTTATCAAAGCAGGCCGATTTTTTTTTAATTTTGCACATCTCCATAATTTACCGTTCTGAACAAATTTTTCAAGTAACATTTTGCTGTATTTTCAGCAGAAAAATCACTAACTGAAGCGATAACAGTTTTCAATCGGTGCACTGAATATTTGAATATTTCAAATAAGATTATTTCGAAAACTGTTACTCCTAACGACTTCAATAAGGTATACATTTTTCAGATATAACAGGTAGGAGAATCGATTGTTTCAATACTCAGATGGATACACTAAGCAGCAAAAAAGTTCTGTCATTTAAAAGAAACATGATGTGTCATAAGTGGCGCCCTCTACTAGTGACGTCAAAGTTAGAAACATATTTGAATTTCTCGTCCGCAAAAACCACCGATTTACAAATTTTATGTAAATATTTGGATTTCTTAAGAAGTTATTTACAAATATCAAAAATAAAATTTTAACTTTAACACCCTGTAACTCCGTTAATAATCAGTTTTGGAAAAAATGTTATAGAAAGAGATCATTTATTTTCGGTCTAGAATTATCTCATCATTTCCGGACACCCTGTATATAGTCGCGGCAAGAATTCAGACGACTTATTTCATACAAACAAATGAATAATTCATTATATTTTTTCATCAAAATATTTAAGAAAATGCAACTGAGAGTAATAAAACTATATACTACACTAAATGTTTGCATTACATATTGTACTAAATTGCAAAAAATTATTGTTTTTACGCGACCAAATCTCGAATATTACGTACAATAAAAACAATTGCGTAACGTCAGCCGTGACGTAAGACGTCTGAAATCTTGCCGTGTGTTTATAAAGGACTTCGCGCTACTCGGATGCACACTGACGATTTTAATTTTCCACGAGTACTGTTCAGTACTAGAAATTTAATGTAGTGAATGTTGTAAGAAACTAAAATGTGTTCAAATAAACACATTTTACACACAAACAACAAATAATTTTCCATATAAATACCCAGGAGTACAGTAATTAAAACAAAGATACTTTCAGTGACGACTTATGTCAAGCATTTGCTGCAGTTAACATCTTTAAAAAACTTCAGAATCCAATATTAAAAAGTTTCTTAGAAAAGTACACGCATAGGAAGATGTCGGATGAATCCACATTACGAAAATATTCTGTCAATAAGGACTATCAGAAGATCCAAGATGATATAAAAAATACTTTACAAAATAAATATTGATTGAGTGTGGATGAAACAACAGATGACAGGACGACGTATAGTCAATGTTATAGTGGGAGCATTAGAGCAGACAGGAGCGTCTGAACCATTTTTAATAGCAACTAGTTTTTCTGACGAATCAGCACTGACATAGTTAACAATATTTTTGCAGATTCTAGAACACATTCACAAAAAGTATTATTACTGGTTACGGACGCAGCTGCATACATGCTAAAAGCAGGAAGGCAGCTCAAGCTTATTTTAATCACTACTACGCACATAAATTAAATTTAGTTTTAAGTAAAGCTTGCAACGGAATTAAAGAAGTGAGATTTTTTTTTCAAATCTCTCCGGATTTTCGTATTTTTTTTCCAAATCTACTAAAAGATCTGAAGTATTAAATAGAATAATGCAACACAGAATTCCAAGTAATGCCCCCACTCGTTTGAATTTTTCTTCTAGAGCTGTTTTTACTGTTGAAACTTACAGTATTTAAGTTTTTAATTTCATCTCGGATAGTGACGATTTTATAAATGACCAGCAAAGTTTGGGATCCGCTTATGGATTAAAACAATTGTCGTTTGACAAAACTTAATTTTTTTTCCTGAAAACCTTTGAAATGATTTTTGAACAAACCGATGTTGTATTCCAAATTTTGCGAAATAAAATAGCAGACGTAACATATTCTAAAGAGAGAATTAATGCATTTTTATCAAAATTGAAAGACTTTCACAATAAAGAAATACATTTTGTTGTTTGTTGTTGAACACTTTGTATAGTATTTTCTTAGACATTGTAGAAAATATTAACGATGACCCGCCATCAAAGAAAAGGAAAACATCATATAATTTTGAAGGAACTAATATTCATTATAAACAATTTTATTGTGAAATTTTAGATACTGAAATTAGATTTTCTGACTTAAATAGCTTGCAATGTTTCGATTTAGTAAATCCTGATAATTTTTCAATATTTTCAAAATTATTCCCGAATGATTTAATGGACAGTTTAATAAAACAATATCCGATGTTTGATAGCGTGTTATTGCGGAATGAACTATGTCTACTGTACTTCGATCAACAACTTCTAGGCAGTTCAATATCGCTTCAAGAAATGCTTAGTTTTATAAACTCGAAAATTCAACCACAATAGATGAGATCTGACCTATTTCTGCATTTTTATTTAGAATACCTTTCTAATACAGTAAAAATTAACAGAACTTATTTAAACAAATCCCAGAAACCAGACCCCAACACCAGAAGCTGTCTAGACGCCAGGTGTTTTCGACAGATGTTAACATCAGAAAAGGTGGGGGATAAAGTATAAAATTGACTTGATGTATAGTTAAATATTATTTGTAACTTTAACAATGAAGTGCGAACATTGTAAAAAAAAAATGTCCATTGATAAAAAACGAATTGATCGGCCGCTTACCACTACGAGAGATGGTGTATGTAAAGCGCATAGTGCTTTTGCCAGCAGAATAGCAAGTTTTCGGTTCACAAGCTCTAAAATGCATATTGATTATAAGTACTTTTTTGAACTAATTAAACAGGAAGTACTTGACATTATTAATGATCATCTACAATAACATAAGGCTCTCAAAATAAATTTTGAGGTGTTTGGACTTTACATTATCGCTGAAAAGGAGATATCTGAAATAAAATCATTTAATACCAAAAATAAAATTGTGACAGAAGCAACAGAACTACAAACAATGTTTGAAGAGTTTATAGAAAAGACATCTTAAGCATCCCAGTTTCAGGGGAGGCTTTCTGGATGGGCATGAAAGGAAATAATGTTTCTTGATGTGAACATAAGCAAATATACACCGCTTTCGGCATCTTCATATATTAAACTACCTACATACATTGCGAAGAAAGAGGGAGGTGTATTGAATATTAGAAACAATGATAATACTTGTTTTGCATGGTCCATTAATGCGGCAATATTTCCTCCACAAGGTGATCCAACAAAAACAAATTCGTACATTACGTCACTTTGTTAAATTTTAATGGTATGGAATTTCCTATGAAGATGAAGGACATTCCTAAATTTGAAAAGCTTAATAATATTTCCATCAATGTATTTGGGATTGAATGCGAATTTATAGATGGTAAAATGCATACTGAGGTAGTTGGACCTTTACATTTTACATCAAACCGACAAACTACACATATTAATTTATTACTTTTATCTGATACAACTGCAAGAATAAATCACTACTGTCTAATAGCCAACTTGTCAAAACTGGTATCAAAACAGAAATCAAGACGAAATGGTTGTGTATATATCTGTGATGGGTGTCTGCAATCATTTAGAACATGCAGCAACTGAAAGCACATGAAGAAAACGATTTTAATCATGTTTGTATAAAGATACCAACAGCAGATTTAAAAGTAAATAAGTATGGTGAATCCATTCCTGAAAATATCCTAAAATTCGAAAATTTTGAGAGACGACTACCAATACCATTCGGTATTTATGCCGATTTTGAGAGTTTGTTAAAACCCATCGATCATAATGAACCTTGCCGTGACAAACCATTCACAGTTCAAACAAGTGAACATGTGCCTTATTCTTTTGCTTTCTATGTGAAGTGTAATTTTGATGACCAGTACTCAAGGTTTGAAACGTACCGAGGGTCCAATGCTGCAGAAGTATTTATTGAAAAATTGGATGAAGTAGCTACGGAGTTATATAACAATCACTTAAGACATACCAAAGTAATGCTTCCTCTTACTGATGAAGAGAAAATAGCTTATGATATAACAACATCAGCAACTGTCATATTTGCAATAAACCATTTATGCCATGGGATATAAAAGCACGGGATCATTCCCATTTAACCGGAAGGTCCAATTTTGCAATGCATTCTTGTAACTTGAACTACAAAATTTCAAAATTCATACCAGTTTTCTTCCACAACCTCAGCTATGATTCCTCGCTTTTCATTAAGAAATTGGCTACCAAGAATAAAAACATTTCTGTTATTGCTCAAAACAAAGAAAGGTACATCTCATTTTCCAAGTCTATCCTTGTGGAGATATCTAGGGATCCAAAGAAGTCAAATACATACTTGAGATTGAAACTTGTAGATTCTTTTCGATTTCTCTCCAAGTCCCTAGACAAATTAAGCCAAACTTTGGAATCCCATCAGTGTGTTGAGACCCGAAGATATTTTCCAGACGAAGAGAAGTTTAAATTAATCCGGCAGAAAGGGGTTTTTCTTTACAGTTATGTGAACTCCTTTGAAAAATTAGAAGAAATTACATTAGGTACCTCCGAAAGAAAAATTTTATAATGATTTGACTAATGAGGCTCTTTCTGATGAATATTATAACAGAGCCAAAGGTGTATGGACCAATTTCAATTGTAAAACTTTAGGAGAATATGCAGATCTTTATCTAAAATCAGATGTCCTGTTACTAGCTGATGTATTCGAGAATTTTAGAAAAGTATGTTTGGAGCAATACAAATTGCATCCGGCTCATTACTTGACAGCACCTTCATTGAGCTGGGATGCAATGCTGTTTTATACTGGGGTTAGGTTAAAGCTCCTGATATAGATACTTTACATTTCTTTCGAAAATCAATTCGTGGAGGTGTATCCCAATGTAGTAAGAGGAAGTCTGAAGCAAATAATAAATTTTTACCTAACTATGACCCTACAAAACCAACATCATATATAATGTATCTGGATGCTACCAACTTGTACAGACCAGCAATGAAAAACTACCTACCTACTGGCGATTTCAGATGGAGGGAAAGCAATGAAATTGAAAACTTTGATTGTTCCGCCATTGACGACCTTTCAGCTAAAGGCTATGTTTTAGAAGTAGACTTGGAATATCCATCAAACCTCCATGACAAACACAACGATCTACCTTTTTGCCCAGAACAAATGATTCCATCAAAATCCAAGATTTCAAAATTTATTCCTAACTTGTATGATAAACATAATTACGTCATACACTACAAAACGCTGAAAAAGTGTTTAAAATATGGACTCAAATTGAGAAAAATACGTAGGATCTTGGAATTTTCTCAATAAGCGTGGTTAGTCCCTTACATAGATTTAAACACTAAACTTAGAAATTCTGGTAAGGGATAATTTGAAAAGGACCTCTTCAAATTAATGATAAATTCAATTTTTGGAAAAACGATGGAAAATATTGATAAGAGACAAAATATTAAGATATGCTCATGCTGGGAGAACAATATTAAGCGATTGGGTGCGAGGGCTTTAATAGCACTACCACATTTCAAAACATACTCCATATTTGATGAGAATATGATAGCAGTGCATGTGGAGAAAGTTAAAACAGTATATGACAAACCACTTTATGTAGGCTTTTCAATTTTGGATATCTCAAAGACTATCATTTATGATTTTCTATATGGCTATGTCAAACCTAAATATGGTGAGGATGCTACAGTTTTGTATACCGATACAGATTCCCTGATTTTGAAACTTTTCACTCACAACCCATATAATGACATCAAAAACAACATTCAATAATTTGACACCTCTAACTATACTGTAGACAATATACATAAGACAAAGGGTATATCCAAAAGTGTTATCAAAAAAGAAATACATTTTTCTGATGTATATGTAGATATCGTTGAAAACGGTGGTAAAATATTCCGCAAAATGTATATATTCAAATCTACATTACACACTATTTACACTAAACTGAAAAACAAAGTTGCCCTTTCTTCAGATGATGACAAGAGGTATGTTGAACCTAACGGGATAACGACCAGATCTTGGGGGCATTACCTTCTTAATGATGATGACAAATTGAAAACTTCTCATACAAGAAGCTGAAAAATTATTAGATGCTCAAGATGATGAAATGGAATGGGATTTTAATTTAAATTTATTAAATTTGTGAATTTGATGCAATAAAAAATTATAATAAAAGTTATGTCTGTTTTCATCGGTTAGGTGAGCCGAGTAGTCTAAAGTGTTGGAATTAAGATCTATGCTTTAACAGATTCATGAAATCAAATCTCACACCCTAACATTGTTTTTTAATTTCTGAACTATTTATAGTTTTGTTAAAATAAAAATGCAGAAAATAATATTTCAAAAGTTTTATTGATTTATTTTACATATTTTATATATAATTAATATTGTTGAAGACTCCATTTACACAAGTGACATTTAGATTGTATGGTGCAGATCCATCGACGTGTGTACGCCATTCTGTGCGGTTGTATTGTATGAAACATGGTAGCTGCACTTGTAGGCTGAAATTTTCTCTATACTCTTTCGAAAGTTTTGGCCATGAATGTAAAAGTTCAATGGGATGAGCTCTTTTAATTAGATAGTGTAGTGGAAAATTTGTGAGCTCCTCTTCAGTAAAGTCATACAACGACTTACCCTTTTGATGTTTTTTTTATCAATTCTCTACTAACACATTGCACACACCACAATTCTTCAGACATATTACTTGAAAATACGTAACAATGAGCAACAATGAAGAACAAATCGCTATATACCATATGAGAAAGGTAAAGGCTCCGTATTCTCTTCCACACTCACTATTTATAGCATGACTAAAGTCATTAGAAGTGGGAGGTTTACTGTAAAGCTCCAACCAATCAGAGTCTTGCATTACGTCATTACATCTTCTTATTCTCAACTTGTAGCTAGTACTGTTTGTTGGTATGGATGATTTGAACATTTCTTGATAATTATTTGTATCAGGTTTCATTCATATCGGCTAATATGGCGCACCGGCAAGAGTCGACAGTAGCAAGAGAGCTAAATAAATTAAGGAAAGACGAATTAATCGAGATTTTATTAAAACGTGAACTACCTAGCGAGGTAAGTAGTGAAGTGCTACAGTCTTTTATTGTAAATTTAAAAGCTGCTAACAACAATGTGACAAATAAAAACAATGTGGATATTTTTCATAATAGCGAGGAGATATTAGTGTGTGACAGAAGGCCGTGTATTGAAATTCAAAGCGAAATAGTAGTGCTGAGAAAGTTAACAATGCATCTTGAAAGGAGAGCAAGTGAACAAGAAGACTATATACGGTTATTGAAACAATGTAACAAAACAAATTCTAACGCAACTCAACATTATCAGCAGGTTCTTCTGCTGACCCTAACAAAAACTCAAGTATAAAACCTGGTGAAGTATTCAGCACAAATAAAACACGAAAGATAACAAATTCTTCACAAAAACAGTCCTCTACAGTCGGTAGAACTCAAACGTAAATAACCCCATAAAAACATTGTGACTCGTCCATTAGACACAGAGGCAATTCCCCAACAAAAAAATATTGACAATTTAAACAAAAATAGATTTCAACCTATAATCGGAAGCGGTAAAAGAAATTACCGTTTTAAAAACTACTCCTAAAATGGGCTATCTACATGTGTATAGATGTGCACCCAAAGTGACTTGCGAACAACTGGAATGTGCCCTTAAAGAGTCTGCACCTCACATAAAATTTGCTTGCGAAAAATGGAATGAAACGACTACTGGAACATCTTTCAAATTACCATTTCCTATACAATACTGCGACGAGATTTACAACCCGGACCTATGGTCAGCTGGAGTGGCAGTCAGGCGTTTTAAATTTCCCAGGAACTCGAATTTTTTTCCAAATCGGACGACTCAACAGAATTGACAACAATAAACAACGTTCAGACTGTGAGTATGTTCCACATCAATGTTTGTTGTCTCACGAATAAAATTGACGAATGTTCTCTATTTCTAGAAAATAAAAATATTTCTGTTGTTTGTATCTCTGAACATTTTTTTTTATGACCGTGACACCCCATATGTAAAATTGGACAATTTTCAGTTAGGCGCATATTATTGTCGAAAATTAAAAAAAAGAGGAGGTGTTGCGACTTTTGTCAGAAATGGCATTACATTTAACAGCTTGGACTTAACTAATTTTTGCACTGAATGTCATGCAGAATTTTGTGGCTTAGAATTAGTCTCTGGCAACTTAACTGTTGTTACAGTTTACAGATCTTGTCTTGCGACTTTGAGATATTTATGTCAAAATTTGAGGAGTTGCTAGTATATCTTAGTGGCAAATATAACAAAATTATTTTAATGGGTAATTTTAACATACATTTCGAAGGTTCCTTAACAATGTTACATGATTTTATGTGTCTAATAAATTCTTTTGGATTAAACGCCGCTGTCTCTGAATTTACAAGAGTGACCGGTTGCATTGATAACGTCTTAACGAATATTGACAGTAACTTTTACACTGTAGAGGTTCACGACCCCATTATTTTGGGCAATTTTTGCAATTGAATGAACCTGTCAACCTGTCCCATGAAATTTCGTGGGCCAGACGGATTACCAGAAATAGTATTTTAAAGATTAAAACATCCTTAATTGCAATGAATTGGAATGTCCTTGACACCCTTGATTTGCAATATAAGTCTAATCACTTGGTGAATACCTATAGAAATTTAAAACATAAATTTTGTCCACTGAAAAGATGCTTCCCGCGTAATAAACCCTTAAACTGGTACAATAAAAATTTACGTCATATGAGAACCACTCTTGCTACGATTAAACAGGTATACAACATTACTCAAGCTGAAAATGATAAAATTGCCTTCAATTTGTATCGAAAAAAATATAAGAATGCAATTACTTCGGCCAAGCAAACTGTTTTTAGTGCTTTTCTTCAGAAATCTAGTAACAAATCTAAGGCCGCTTGGAAAGTCATAAATGGCGAACAAAATTCCCAGTGAACAAATAAAAAATATCCTATTTCCCCAGACAATTTTATCGACTATTTTACAACTATTGCTAAGAGTATTATTTCACAATTACCTTGTACTTTGGATAACTCTGATAATTTTCTGAATTGCGTTCCGTCTGCGAGTGCTTCATTTTTTCTTGAACCGGTTTCCGCTCAGGAAGTATTATGTACTGTCTATAATTTGAAGAATACCAGTTGCCTAGATGTTTATGATCTAAATAGTCAGATTGTTAAAGAAACTATTGTTGTCGTTATTGATTATTTTACAGATATCATTAATTCATGTTTGCTTGGGTGTTTTTCCTGATGCTTTAAAAGTTGCAAAAATTGTACCCATTTTGAAAAAAGGTGACCCGACTTTACCAGATAATTATCGTCCTATATCTATTATTCCCGTGTTTGGTAAAATCATTGAAGTAATTTTAAAAAATAGAATAATCGAAGTACTTTGAAAGGAATTCTCTGTTGCATAAACACCAATTCGGTTTCAGAGAAAAATGTTCAACCCTAACGACATTAAATACATCTAATACCTTTTTTTCTATGATGTTCATAGTGATGATGTTGTAAATATAATTCATAATTTGAAAAACACAAATTCTGTGGGCATTGACTGTATTTCTACCAAGATTATCAAAAGCATTTGTAATCAAATTGCTCCATCTCTGGCTTATATCATAAATCTATCTGTAGAATGTGGCAAGTTTCCTGACAAGCTAAAAATTGGTGTTGTTACACCTATATTTAAAAAGAATGATGCTTTATTAATAGAAAATTACAGAGGAATTACAGTTCCAACTATCCTAAGCAAAGTCATTGAGAGGGTAATGTACAATAAAATGTATTCATATTTAAACAAATATAATATTTTATCCAAATGTCATAATGGCTTTTGTCCAAATAAATCAACCGAAACTGCTTGTTATAATTTTACAGAATTTATACATAAACATCATGATAAAAGTAAATACGTTGGTGCATTATTTTTTGATCTGTGGAAGGCCTTTGATACCCTAAATATTAATTTAATGTCAGAAAAGTTGTCAGCAGTGGGCTTTAGGGATAATGTTTTGTCGTGGCTAACATCATATCTGCAATATAGAAAAATGTATGTAAAACTAAATAATAATATGTCAGTTGTTCAAGAGATTAACCTAGGAGTTCCGCAAGGGTCTATACTTGGTCCACTAATTTTTTTAATTTACATGAATGACCTACCCTCCTATCTTAATACTGACTACTATAATGTATGCAGATGATGTCACTCTAGCAACACATGATAACAGCCCTGAGCAGCTGCAGGATTCTTTGAATATATTGGCTTACCAATTTATTGAATGGTGCAATAAAAACTGTCTAATTGTAAATGCAGAAAAAACAATATGCATGCGATTTTACTCCCGTAGAAAAATCGATGCACCTCTTTTTGTTAAGGTAAATGATAAAATAATAGAAAGTTCAGAACAAACAAAGTTTCTGGGAACATACATTAATTGTGATATGAGCTGGAGGTGTCAAGTTAATGATGTGTGTAAAAAAATAAATTACGGTTACTATACATTGTTACAACTTAAAGCAATGTTTGATACTCCTCGTATATATTATTCTATAATTTATTGCCATTTATTTTATAACGTGGGGGTTTGGGGTAACGTAAATGGTTATAGTGTCAACAGAACTTTAATAACCCAAAAAAGAATAATTCGATTAATTTTTGGTATTCCCCAAGGTGAATCCTGCAGGCCATATTTTATTAATAACAATATATTAACTTTTCCCAGCATTTACATATATAAATGTGTATTATATGTTGTCAAAAATATAAAATTTTATGAACAAAATTCCGATTCTCATTCATATCAAACTAGGTACGGTAACTTACGGAAAATTCTAAATCACACTTCAAGTTTATATGAAAAGTCGCATTCTTACATGGGCATAAAACTAATGAACGTATTACCACAAAATATTAAAGAAGAAAAAAATCTAAATTCTCTTAAAACTAAACTTAAGACCTACCTTGTCTCGATCTCGATACTTCCTCCGTTTTTCCTCCTTTTTAGGACGATGTTGTTATCTGCGGGAGCGAGAACTCAATCACAAACATCGTCCTAAGTTGGTGGAGGACTACATCAGGCTTATTGGCTTGAATTTGCCAGAGGGTGGGGAATGAATAGTTCCAATAAATTCGGCACTTCTCATTCCCCACAACGGATTCTATATCCCCCGGAGCATAAGGCAGCACTGGCGTCTCGTCTATCTCATACGAGTGTCGTATCTGGTATCTGGTATCTGGTATCAGGAACCTCGATACCCAAGACACGACTACGATAGACGAGAGTGTTAATTACACCATCTTGGCAAGCCATTATGAACCCCTCGGTCTCAGAGTTCAGCCCCGCTGACCTCAAAAAAGCGAAGGTCAGCTTTTCAGATAAGCCAAGCCCCTCTAGATGACGGTAGAAGAGACCATGCATTGGCTTATCCATGCTTTGGGCTTTTAACTGAGCAGGGTCCCACTCGGTGACAGAGTCTGGATTTTCCCGCCAAGTAAGAATATGAACTGTAAATTAATTTAAAAAAAAAACAGAAAAATAAGATTGTTAAAAGAGTTTTCAGCGATATGCCAAAATTTACATTTTCTGTTTTATTTCCTTTAAACATATTAAGATAATTCAAATGAATTCGACATACCTACTTCTATAAAGAGACATATAGAACTGCAGATTATCGTGTGGGTTTCTCTTACTGCATAAGATGCATTATTATTTTGCGAAAAATTCATTAGTAAAAATTCTAAAACACCAAGTATCTTTTTTCAATGTTTGATCTAAGTATAGTCTTTTTGAAGAGTAATTTTTAAATTAAAATTAAATTTAAATTAATTTAAAAATTCAAATAATTTAACATTTGCGCATGCAAATTTAAATAAATTTACATGCGCTAATGTTTTTAGTAAAAATAATTTGTGAACTTTACAGGCCTCATCAGAAAAGAATGTGTTTCAAAATTTATTATTGTAAGTATTATATAAGGTGAACCATTAATGATGTGCCAGAGTAGGAATGACAGTTTTGGAGCAAAATGTGAAGATATAGCTAAATATGCCTTACTAAAATGTTACTGTGAAAAAAGATACAGGTTTACATAATTTTTTTCGGTTTTTTTAATAACTAGGATCGCTCAACCGATTGTCATCAAATTTGGTAGGGAAATATATTTTAAGAAAAGCAATCATAATTTATGTAGTAGGTACCTATTAAAACAGATATTGCCAGATGATGACAATTTCTATCTTATTTTTTGTTAACGAAATTTCTACCGTTTTCCAGAAAACTGATCTAAAACAACCAAATGTATTTTTCGACGTGAGGAAATCTCTTAGGAGCATTAGAAAATTGCCATATTGAAAATTTTCTGTAATTAGCTGCAATAATTAGGTTAATTAATTAAGACATGTAGAAGTAGGGAGAGTTTGCTCAAGGGCTAAGTTGTTTTTACTGCTCTGTTGTTATTTTTGTCCATAAAAGTAAATATGTAGATAATTTTTTTTTCAAATATGAGTTTTTTTTCCAAAGTTACTCTGGACATTTAAAAAAAGTAAACGACTCATTGATACCTACTAATTTTTTTGAATTAAATTTCAATCAGTTGAGAGATACTTGCGTTAATACAAAAGAAGAAAACACAATTAAAAATATTTCAACTTTGACACCTTGTATCTTTTTCCACAGAAATATTTTACGAAGATATATTTAGCTATATCTTCATATTTCGTCCCAATGATGTTACTCCTCTTCTATGCCTCCTTATTAATGGCCCACCCTGTATATTTTTATTGACACGTATTGAATGACTTCTTCACTTGAATTTACCAAAGCAGGAGGAGTATGATACAAGTGTTATCTGACGGTTAATATATTTTAAGCTTTGACTTTCATTGATACGCGAAAGTGAATATGAACTGGATAACTGCACTTCTGTATTTCTTTTTATTAAAAATCGTGATGAAATTACTATAATTACTTATCACAATTCAAAATCTATCATTATAGTCGATTTTTGCCTTGCGCGGAAAAGTTTTATTCCTGGAATGTTTCATCTAGTTTTATTATATTTTAAAAATTAACATTTATTTGCTGCCTGCTTCCTCATGACTAACACATTCACTTAATAATAAAATAAACAGTAATCCTAACGAATGTCATTAAAGTTATGAATTTTAAGTACATACAAGCTTTTGAAATAACAATGACACTCTCTCAAAACAGTTTTTGAACTTCTCGAAGTTCTGAGTAGAAACTCATTAAATTTATATTGGTAAGTGAACCAACTAATTACTAATGTTAAAAGTTGAAAGCAGATTTCATTACAAATACGTCAGCAGTTCAAAAGAAATAGCAAAATTGAATTTAAAGAGTGTCAATATTATTGCAAACGATTGTACATAACATAATATGTATGAACCAATCATCTTCGATGGGAGGAGCTTTCAAAATTATATATCCAAATTCATGTCATTTTAGTACCTAATATTGCGCCATCTATTAGCAAATAGCCCAAGCGTAAACGTTCTTTTTGAGATCGTTTCCCATTACGCGAGAATTGGTTTCCCATTCAGGCCAACAAGGTCTCTCATTAGATTGACTAGTCTTAGTGTATATAGTCAAGGGTATCATATTGGCTCATGTCCAAACCCCGCTAATATCGCGTCGCGTGGCGCATTTCTTTCTGAACTTTTATCGAACTCGCTTTGGTGGGCCGATCCTCACATTCTACAAAAATGTAAAAATTGCATTGGAATGTCACTGATAGTTCCGAAATAAATTCTGAATTAAAGAAAAATATTATGTTTGCTGCCTCTCAGATCAATGATAACTTTTTCGATGTTTTACTTAACAACCATGCTTCTTTAAATCACTTAACGCGCATTGTAAGTTTTATTTTATGTTTTCTAGATAACTGCCGATATCCATATACGAAATTAAATGTATGTTTTTCCTTAAAAGAACATCACAGTGCCTTGCTGGCTTTAACCAAGCGCGAACAAGAAATTACCATTCCGGTAGAAATTGATAAAATTCTGACACATAACAAACTTCCAATACCTTTTCAAAAATTAAATATTTTTATCTATCCATTAGTCAGTAATATTCCGAGTAGCAGGAAGATTGCAACAGTAGTGTATATTAGCCGGTTCAGAGTCTCCCCCCACCACTTTGGGGTGGTAATTAGCAATTACAATTGTTATGGTAATTATAATGTCCCTACGTATGTATGTGTGTATTAGCATTCATTACCCTATGTGCAATTGTAAAGTACATGTATGGAGTAGTGCACGCAATTGCGCTTAAATGCTGTTACAATTGCAGTCATAAATTTGATAGATATATATTTTTTATTGCACAGGTGGGGCAATAATAATTATAACAAGTTATGGGTAATTACAATTGTATATATAGGTAATTAGATGTGTGTACATATTAATGCAGTTAACATTGTGGGATTATTGTTGCTCCTGGTTATACATTTAGAAGTTGAATGTTAAAACAGCGTGGTGATGTAGACTATATGCCATGTTCAGCAGCGGCACAAGCCCCCATAAGGGTAGTATAGCTGAACCTCAGGCACCCCCTACCACTTTGTGGTGGTAATTAGCAACTACAGTTATTGTTATGGTAATGATATTGTACGTATGTATGTATGTATGTGCAATTGTACAATACATGTATGGAGTAGTGCATGCAATTGCGCTTAATTGTAATTCCAGCTATGGTCATAAATATGGGCTGGTTATATTTTATATAGCGCAGGTAGTGCGGCATATGTGCGTGGAAGGGGGGCGATGCTGTATATAACAGCAGAGCTTTTTTAATCGATGGCCAGAATCCACTTCAGCAGCCAACCGTGGAGTTAGTGTATAGTATTGTAAAATTACATGTGCTGTGATCATAATTATTTCAAGTGAGCATAATAATTAATTATATTCACTACAACAACTGTCGACTGGATATTTAAATTCCATGTAATGTCTTTAACAGTGGCTGATTTAAATAAAATTAATAGTATGATTAATGGTGATTTTGATAATATTATTGTAAAGTCAATTTCATCGCTAGATGTGGATAGACCTTATCCAATAAATAAATTGTCGGTTGTGAATACGAGGTATGGGCGAAGTATTTTGGCTGTATTGTTTGATAAAACGTCTAACAGTCACTTTAAATGCTTTTTGCCACGGGGGCTTCCGCGGCATTTATCTGAAAAAGCATTGAATAAAATGACTACACCACACAATATGTATTCATTAACTTATTTAGGCCAAAGTGTGTCAGCTTTTAAAGATGCTAAATCTAAGGCATTGTTGAAATTTGGAATTATCGAATAATTTATTTAAGAACTATCTAGTCGTAGTTATTATGTATTTAGTATTTATATTTCTTATTATTTTGATCACATACACCGTAATTTATACACGCTATTTTACACTAGCTCAATTATTTCACGATGTGGATGCACTATTCTAGAGAAAATTGGACCGAAGCTACCGATATTCATTCAGCCGTTGATAGACTTGAAAGTGAATTGAGTTGCCTAGCATTTGATCGTCTCCATGCATCTAACTATGATATGAATTACTGTTTTTTTATGATAAGGTAAAAGAACTAGAAGACGAATGTGAGAAGTTTGAAATGGGTTCAACACTGTGTGGTAATTAGACGAATTCTGTGAGGCCATGATAAAAGCAGAACTTAAACAATTTCTTGTTTCGAATCTTTGGGATTATTTACAAGGGGAGATAATCTAAAAATATCAATTGGTGCGAAAAAATCCATACAATGAATGTGATGATGACGATGAGGATGATGATGAACTGGATTACTGGTTATTTGAATTATTGTATTTTTTGCATATATGTACATATATAGTGATAAAACAAATGTTAAGAAATAAATATTGTTGTTTTTTTATTTAGTTGTTAGTTGATGTTACAAGAATAAAACAAATCAGTGAGTACAATATTTTATTTTTAAATCACTATTAAGTTTACAAAAGAAGATTAAAACAAACTTAAAAATATATTAGGATATACATAGAAAAATAAAAAAATATGTAGGTATATATTGTACATGGAAACATCTATCAAACAATAGTAATAGTGTATGAAGTAATGCATACAATTGAAGGGGTTAGAATAAAAAGGGTACAAGTGATTTTTTTTAAATTAGAGTTAAATGCATTTTTGTAAAGATGAGATACCTATTTATTAGTATAAAAAAGATCCAAGTGATTTTTCATAGATTAACGACATCTATTGCTCAGTAGTGAAACCAGTTAATGATATTTCTTGACTTTTTTATACTTACATAACTTTAAATCAAAAGATCTCAAAACAAAGAAAATGTTAGTTGTACCCTTTCTATTATAACCCCTTCAATTGCGTTTAAATGGAGTTGCATTACAACTGTAATGTATGTATGTAGTAACATTCATTACCCTATGTGCGATTGTACAGTACATGTATGGAGTGGTGCATGCAATTGCTTGCAATTGTACAGTACATGTATGAAGTAATGCATACAATTGCGTTTAAATGGAGTTGCATTGCGACTGTAATGTATGTATGTATTAACATTCATTAACCTATGTCGTTGAGTGAATAAGTATACAAGAGCCGCAAGTCCAATGGCCCAAAACGAATTCATGCAGGTTCCCCACCACATTCTACCCCTGGTACCGCACCGTCCACAAACTATAGCGCTGATCTGAAGCGCCGCCTAGGCCGATCTATTTCATTTATTTGAACTAACTGGAATCTGTCCGGCTGCGGCATTGCGTGACTCACTCAACAGCTGCGGCTTGATTCGGAGCCGAATTCAATTTGTTTTCTTTCTTTTTAAGATCAGGTAGAATTTGAATGAAGCAGATTTTACATGTGTATGCTTAATATACAGAGTGTCTCAGGTTTAAATAGCAGGACTTCAGGCATTTTTATAAGATCTCATTTTGAGACGAAAAGTTCCAATATATATATGGGTCCTAAAACGCTTCGTTTGTGAGAAACAGGATGCTCAATGTTATATTTGTTTTGTTTACTTATTTTTTAACTAAATAACCGCTAACAAAATAAATCGTCATGTTGCGGCAAAAGACCTATTGGAGAACAAATAATTTGACACCGAAAATCATCGCATATTGATTGCAGTGGTGGAGATAGAGGGGTATCTATTAACATTTTTATATAAAAAAGTATAGCTGAATTGAAATTTTGCAAATGTTTTCGAAAAATATGAAAGAACATGCAATTTTACCCAGAAAAGTCCCTTTTGTCTGAAGTCAGTAGGACGTGAAGTTTTGAAGAAAAAACGAAAATGCAGTTTAGAAGTCAAATAATAATTTTTAACATTGTGTTATAACTAAATTAAATAGTTAAAAAATTAGGTTAAAATTGTTTTTAATTAATTAAATAGGAATAAATAAAAAAATAAATAACGAAAATCATATTAAATCAAAGTAAATATTCGAAATGTTTACTCATTCTAAAAGATAAGAATTTTCAATTTTTGGGACTTTGAGGCTCTATATAAGAACATGCAACGACATAAATTAATGAAATTTTGGGTATTTGGGCATAAAAAATATCTCCTGAAATAGAGTAATTTTGGAGAAATATTCAGACACGTTGAGTTTTAAATTAAATTTGCCACTTTTTGAAATAATTAAAAATTGTGTACAGTGGTGTATCATTGAGCAGGAAAAAAATTGTGTTTTCTGGAATATAAAAAAGCTTTTTTTTCTGAATATGGCGCCATAAAAATTTTGGTAAGTAACGTAAAAAATCGAGATAATTGGAGATTCACGATATTGTATCATAATTATTATTGTATGACAAATTATCAAAATTTGATACAGAAATTATTTTAATGCCTACTACTCGGCAATGAGGACTTTAAAATCAAAATGTAGCTATTAGCCTACAGAAAAATTATAGATAATAATTCAGCGTTTTGATATCTTGAAATTTCAATTGAATATATCTCGAAATTTTTCTTAAATAGCATAATAAAAATTTTATGATACCATATTAAAAAAAAGCTCTTTCATATTCGAGGAAAAAAATTGGAGTTGCGATTAAAAAAATCCTGCTCAATGATACCTACCTGTCCTTAATACTTCATCATTTCAAAAAGTGGTAAATTTAATTAAAAAATCGACGTGAACATTTTTCCAAAATTATATTATTTCAGGAGATATTTTATGTATTCCAAACTTTTTATCGACACTGTATATGTGAAAGAAAGTTAAAACTTGAAAACAACAGATTAATGAGACAAATTTCACCTTTTTCAGTAAACTGTATGGGAATTGCATTTTTAGTTAACAATTTTCTCTTATTGTTTATTATAATATAGTTCTGAGAAAAATGCACCTCACAAATTAATTTATATTTTAATTCATTAACGTCCATTAGAGCAATACATAAATTACCGCAATTTTTTTGCCACTCCTGGGCACGTTTACCGTCAGTAACTGGAAATTTAAAAAAACTTATTCCTTTGTTTCGTCTTTTATTATTTAAACAGTTTTTATAAACACAGTTGTGATTAGCTGTTGTCATGATTGCAAAAAACACTACTACAGTAGAAACTAAAACTACAGACCACACAAAACTGTTTGCTAATAACAGACGAGCGGTCGATGTCACTCCCTCAACTGTTGGCAGCAGACTGAGAAATCTCGGGCCCAATTCTCCAGCAGCGCCATCCAAATCTCGAGCCCAGCATAGCAGTCATTTATTTGTACAGGGATGCGCCTCTATATAAACTTATTCACTCAACGCCTATGTGCAATTGTACAGTACATGTATGGAGCAGTGCATGCAATTGCATACCATTGTACAGTACATGTATGGAATAGTGCATGCAATTGCGCTTAAATGCTGTTACAATTGCAATCATAAATATGATCAGATGATATTATATGTATATATGTACTAACAGGCATTACCCTATGTGCAATTGTACAGTACATGTATGGAGTAGTGCATGCAATTGCATGCATTGTAATAATAAGCTTCTAATTATAACAAGTTATGTGTAATTACGAGTACAATTGTATACATGGGTAATTAGATGTGTGTACATATTAATGTAGTTAGCATTGTGGGATTATTGTTGCCAATGGTAAGCATTCAGATGTTGAATGTTAAAACAGTGTGGTGACGTAGACTATATACCATGTTCAGCCGCGGCACAAGCCCCTCCTAATCCGCTATAATAAAACGGGGTGAGCGAGTATGTTGATAAGCTCGGGGTTTATTGCGGTGCTGTAATTATTATTTGAATTATTGCATTTTTTGCATGTATGTGCATATATATTGATAAAATAAATGTTAAAAAATAAATATTGTTGGTTTTTTTGTTTACTTTGATGAAAATTGATACATCATGTTTGACTTAAAATTTTTTAACAATGCACGTTATGTGTAATGTTTTCTGTTGCCTTATTTGGGGAAAGGAGTAATTTGAACTTAGTGTTTTCCCACAAAGGGGTAATTTGAACTTAGTGTTTTCCCACAAGAGGGTTATAAACAAAATTTTGTTTAGATAAATGAGTAAAGTAAGAGTTCGATATAACCGGCCAATATATTTGGGTTTTACAGTGTTGGAATTATCAAGAACTGTATTATATGATTTTTTCCATGACACAATAAAGAGAAACTTTGGTCGCGATGCCTCGTTACTTTACACCGATACAGATTCATTAATACTCAGAATTTACACAGAAAATTTTTATGAATTCATAAAATCAAATATAGATAAGTTTGACACATCTAATATAAACAGATTAATAAATTTGATATCTCTAAAACCCCATCACGATTAGGCCGATTCAAAGACGAGTGCCCCGATGATCCAATAATAAGCTTCTATGGAACGGGTGCTAAGGCTTATTACGTAAGATCTGTTAATAGTGAATTAAAAAAAACTAAAGGTGTAAAGAAATCCATTGTAAAGAATTATTTGACGGAGGGCGATTATAAAAAAATCTTAGACGGTGGTGGGCTAATTTTTAGAAAGATGAATTCTTTCCGAAGTGAACTACATAATATGTATACGGAGATGAGAAACAAGGTAGCGCTTTCACATTTTGATCATAAAGCGTTTCCTAATCCCCAACACATATGAAACACTTGCATGGGGGCATAGTGATATAAACTATTATCAAACGGATCATATAGAAAATTTCAAATGTTTCATATCAACGCTAAATCAAGTAATGGGCATCAATACCGATAACAATCTACGTATGTTAATAGATGCTATAGAAGAAATGTGCTAAGTTTAACAACTGCAATCAATAACGGTAAAATAATAATACAGGGTGTATAAAATATTTTAGCGAATAACTGGAAAATACCACCAAATGTAATATATATTTACAATTTAAAATAATGTGATATTTATAAAAATTTCTAATTTGTTATACCATTATCTATGTATAGAAATAATAATAATGATTATTGTGTGTATTATATATTAAAAATAATTTCATAATATATATGGTTTTATTTTACTATATACCACCAAGTTCAACTTTTCTGGGACGATTAAGGTATCATAAAAGCGGGTCATAAACAAAACACCTGCTATGTATACCTGTTTTCAAGAAAAAAGGGCCGTGGTTCTTGCATTACGAATGGGATGTAATAGTTCGTGTTCATTATACGGGCGAGTTTATTAAAATATTGGGTTAGATGGGATGGAATTTATATGTACAAATCCGCCCATATTGGAAACAATTTTACTGCCTCTATTCATAGATACTAAAGATGCTTACTCTGCTTTAATATTATATTCTTGGATGTTTTAAATATAAAATATATTTTATGTGTATTATATTGTAAAATAAGAAATTTATATGTGGCGTTATTGTATTATTATGAGGAAAGAATTGATATATGATACATACGTGAGTTGGTGTTCCTCATTTACACCATTTGGGAACTTAGAGCAAGCCCATTAGTCATATTGTTTCATGCAATGTCTATTTTATTGACACCATACACAAACATTTCATAGTTTTTAAGAAACGAAAAAGAAGGCAACAATTTTGCACACATGCTTCATACATCATTTCATGAAAGATATCACACCTCATTTATAAAACATTTAAAATGTATATTTAAACCACATATTTTAAATTTCCGAAATATAATGTTTCAAAACAGACACATGCTGTTATTTATTCACATATGTATAATTTAAAAGATTTAAAACTATATTTCACACTATAATTTAATACGCATTTAAATCATAATATTTTTAAATTGTCGAAATAGTGTTTTAGAATAGACACACGGGGGTCGCGCATATGTATAATTTAGATAATTTGTGTGATTTAATACGGTGTTTCAAATTATTCACACTAACAATTGCATATATATTATAATTGAATTTAACAAAATATGGCTAATTCCCTGTTAGTTGTGGTGGTAACTTTCATGGTGGTGTCTCAGACATGCGCACTATCATGGAATGCAATCATAAGGGGTGAAGTGCACTGCAAGATCTGAATATGTGGAAGGGGATCCAGAAAGTTACAAAAGCTGATGCGGAGTCAAATCCTCATTCGTTTTCGTGAATAGTGGTTGCATCTAGTTCTACCTGGTTTAGTGTTGTGTTTAGTGTCTTCTATGGATATAATGGATGTAAAGCAGTGCTGCAATGGTTACACCTGAACAAAAGCGCAACATTGAACGGAGTCATGCCGCAAAACATACAACTGTGGTGTTATTCACACCTGTAAGTAGCGGTAATAGGCATTCTACGTCCGCGGTGGTGCATCCATCAGCTAAAACAGTGGTGGTGCAAAAAGACCAATGTGATTACAACACAACGGAGGTGGTACCCGACTTTTCAGTGCTGGATATAGAGAACACAAAAGTTCCAGCACTAACACCCTTACCTACCCAGGCATCTTGGCAGACATGATAAATTTTAAACTTATTCCAGCATTATCTAATTAAAACATTTATTACAAATACTCAACAGCTACATATCGAGAGACAAATCAGCGATGCTCCAGCAGGTTCCAATGATACAACCCAACAACAACACAATGCAATCAATATCGCGAGTGCTGTGACCACAGATGGCTGTCTTAGAATATATATTAAAGCAGAGTAAGCATGTTTAGTATCTATGAATAGAAGCAGTAAAATTGTTTCCAATATGGGCGTATTTATACATATAAATTCCATCCCATCTAACCCAATATTTTAATAAACTCGCCCGTATAATGAACACGAACTATTACATCCCATTCGCAATACAAGAGCCACGGCCATTTTTTCTTGAAAACAGGTATAGAAGGATACATAGCAGGTGTTTTTTATGACCCGCTTTTATGATACCTTAACCGTCACAGAAAAGTTGAACTTGGTGGTATATAGGACACATACCTTTTAAAATAAAACCATATATATTATGAAATTATTTTTAATATATAATACACACAATAATCATTATTATTATTTCTATACATAGATAACAAATTAGAAATTTCTATAAATATCACATTTTAAATTGTAAATATATATTACATTTTTTTAATATAAAATACATAAATAGTATTATTTCAGTATATAAATATTTGGAATATCTGCATATTAAATTTCTACAAACAATATGCTATTATTACTGTTTTATGATACACCATGATATGTTTTATTTTTAATATGTGGTATTTTACAGTTATTCGCTAAAATATTGTATACACCCTGTATTATTATTTTACCGTTATTGATTCCAGTTGTTAAACTTAGCACATTTCTTCTGTAGCATCTATTAACATACGTAGATTGTTATCGGTATTGATGCCCATTGCTAGATTTAGCGTTGATATGAAACATTTGAAATTTTCTATATGATCTGTTTGATAATAGTTTATATCACTATGCCCTCATGCAAGTGTTTCATATGTGTTGGGATTAGGAAACGCTTTATGATCAAAATGTGAAAGCGCTACCTTGTTTCTCATCTCCGTATACATATTATGTAGTTCACTTCGGAAAGAATTCATCTTTCTAAAAATTAGTCCACCACTGTCTAAGATTTTTTTTATAATCTCCCTCCGTCAAACAATTCTTTAGAATGATTTCTTTACACCTTTAGCTTCTTTTAATTCACTATTAACAGATCTTACGTAATAAGCCATAGCACCCGTTCCATAGAAGCTTATTATTGGATCATCGGGGCACTCGTCTTTGAATCGACCTAATCGTGATGGGGTTTTAGGGATATCAAATTTATTATTCTGTTTATGTCAGATGTGTCAAACTTATCTATATTTGATTTCATGAATTCATAAAAATTTTCTGTGTAAATTCTGAGTATTAATGAATCTATATCGGTGTAAAATAATGAGACATCGCGACCAAAGTTTCTCTTTATTGTGTCATGGAAAAAATCATATAATACAGTTCTTGATAATTCCAACACTGTAAAACCCAAATATATTGGCCGGTTATATCGAACTCTTACTTTACTCATTTATCTAAACAAAATTTTGTTTATAACCCCCTTGTGGAAAAACACTAAGTTCAAATTACCCCTTTCCCCAAATAATGCAACAGAAAACAATACACATAACGTGAATTGTTAAAAAATTTTAAATCAAACATGATGTATCAATTTTCAACAAAGTAAATAAAAAAACCAACAATATTTATTTTTAAACATTTATTTTATCAATATATATGCACATATATGCAAAAAAATACAATAATTCAAATAATAATTACAACACCGCATTAAACCCCGAGCTTATCACAGGATATCAACATACTCGCTCACTCCGTTTTATTATAGCGGATTAGGGAGGGGCTTGTGCCGCGGCTGAACATGGTATATAGTCTACGTCACCACACTGTTTTAACATTCAACTTCTGAATGCTTACCATTGACAACAATAATCCCACAATGCTAACTACATTAATATGTACACACTTCTAATTACCCATATATACAATTGTACTCGTAATTACACATAACTTGTTATAATTAGAAGCTTATTATTACAATGCATGCAATTGCATGCACTACTCCATACATGTACTGTACAATTGCACATAGGGTAATGCATGTTAGTACATATATATACATACAATATCATCCGATCATATTTATGATTGCAATTGTAACAGCATTTAAGCGCAATTGCATGCACTATTCCATACATGTACTGTACAATGGTATGCAATTGCATGCACTACTCCATACATGTACTGTACAATTGCACATAGGGTAATGAATGTTAATACGTTACAGTTGCAATGCAACTCCATTTAAACGCAATTGTATGCATTACTTCATACATGTACTGTACAATTGCACACAATTGCATACACCACTCCATACATGTACTGTACAATTGGGGTTATAATTGAAAGAGTACAACTAACATTTTCTTTGTTTTGAGATCTTTTGATTTAAAGTTATGTAAGTATAAGAAAGTCAAGAAATATCATTACCTGGTTTCACTACTGAGCAATAGATGTCGTTAATCTATAAAAAATCACTTGGATCTTTTTTATACTAATCAATAGGGATCTCATCCTTACAGAAACGCATTTAAAAAAAAATCACTTGTACCCTTTTTATTCTAACCCCTTCAATTGTATGCATTACTTCATACACTATTACTATTGTTTGATAGATGTTTCCATGTATAATATATACCTACATATTTTTTTATTTTTCTATGTATATCCTAATATATTTTTAAGTTGGTTGCTGAAGTGGATTCTGGCCATCGATTAAAAAAACTCCGCTGTTATATACACCATCGCCCCCCTTCCACGCACATATGCCGCACTACCTGCGCTATATAAAATATAACCAGCCCATATTTATGACCATAGCTGGAATTACAATTAAGCGCAATGGCATGCACTACTCCATACATGTACTGTACAATTGCACATAGGGTAATGGATGTTAATACATACATATATACGTACAATATCATTACCATAACAATAACTGTAGTTGCTAATTACCACCACAAAGTGGTAGGGGGTGACTGAGGTTCGGCTATACTACCCTTACCCTACCCTTGTGCCGCTGCTGAACATGGCATATAGTCTACATCATCACGCTGTTTTAACATTCAACTTCTAAATGTATAACCAGGAGCAACAATAATCCCACAATGCTAACTGCATTAAAATGTACACACATCTAATTACCTATATATACAATTGTAATTACCCATAACTTGTTATAATTAGAAGTTTATTATTGCCCCACCTGCGCAATAAAAAATATATACCTATCAAATTTATGACTGCAATTGTAACAGCATTTAAGCGCAATTGCGTGCACTATTCCATACATGTACTTTACAATTGCACATAGGGTAATGAATGCTAATACACATATACATACGTACGCACATTATAATTACCATAACAATTGTAATTGCTAATTACCACCCCAAAGTGGTAGGGGGAGACTCTGAACCGGCTAATATACACTACTTGCAACATTCTGGTATTTTATATCACTAAAACACCCAGCATGGTTACCTAGAGAAAGTAGATTGTTGATGCCGGACATCACTCAGTCCAATTATTACTTGTTTAAAATTTGTGGGTTTTATCCGCTAAACACGCTATACGTCATGTTCACTCTAAATAAATGTTTTAAAACTAATCCTCAGCCTTTTCAACCCTTAATGGATGCTTTACCTAACCCAAGAGTATCGCCAAATAAACCGTTTTCACATTAAGGTGTTGTCTATGCCGGATTTTTTAATATAACTCTTAGTAAAGCGATTTGTAAAACTGATAAAGCATATGCATAGCTTGTTTATTTGTTTATCTATTAAAGCCACATATGGAAGTAGTATGCTCGTCATGGACGCGTTAGTCATCTGTATAGTGACGATGGTACGTGTTTTGTCAAAACTAATAAGGAACTCTTAAATTTTACCCGCCTGGCCGTGTCGACCGAATGCCTAGTTTGGCATTTTATACCCCCTTCTTCACCCCATTTTGGGAGACTTTGGGAGGCCGGGGTAAATCAGTGACAAGTCACCTCGTTAAGGTAATAGGTGATCAGAATTGTATAAAAGTATGTGCCAGACTGAAGCAATTCTTAATTCATGCCCCCTAACTTCGCTCAGTTCCCATCCGCACGATTTGTCTGGGCATTTTCTAACTCTCGAACCTTTGCACCAGATTTGAATTTAACTAATATAAAATTAAAACGTCTGAAATGTTGGCAGCTATTGCAAAGAATTCACCAAGATCTTTAAAAACGCTAGCACCGTGAGTATCTGCATATATTGCAACAGCGGAGCAAATTGTTGCAAAATTCTGTTTCTCCTGAAGTTGATACGCTAGGCCTAATTAAGGATGATTGTCTTCCCGCTCTTACGTGGCGACTTCAGCCGAATCTCTGCTCTTTACCCTGGTGCAGATGGAACTTTACGAGTAGCTGGCGTAAACACAATTAATGGTGTTCTTAAACGACCTTAAATAAAATTATGCCCATTGCCCATTTCTACCTTCAAAAATGCATAGTATTTTGGTGAGCCTGAATGTTACGTATTTGTCTTTAGTTTAATAATTTGACTTAATTAGTATTTTGTTACATTGAGCATTATTATAAGTTACTTTCAAAATAGCCCGAGTCTTGTCTTTCCGTCCAAAGTAACTAAAAACTTTGACAAAATGAGATTGTTTTTTTGCGGCTTTCCTTCAAAAATTTCCAGTCAGTTGCTAATTACCTTTTGAATAATTATAACCATTTTTGGTGAAAGCTAGTGTTTTGTGCCACCGCATTACGCATTTTCTATTTCCTATAAATCCTGTTTTTCTTCGAAGAATGAACGAGACGACATCAGAGGTTCCTCTCTGACGTATCCACGGGTAAGATGCTTTTACTACTGTTGTTTGTGTGAAGTTATCTACGGTTTTCCAGTCACGGTTTATGACGTGCAGGAAATTTTATCCGGGACAAAGGAGTTCAAATCACAGCAGAAGTAAGCGGTACTTTGTGCTATTCCAGCATCATGCCGGCAACGAAATGCTTTTAAAACAGTACGTCTGAGTAGCATCAACGTATTACTTTAAAATAAGAATTTCTTTAATTCACACCCTAATAAATATATAAATTATATCCAATACCAAATTGACTGTTAGCCCATCCGGAAGTAAACTAAAGCATTTTATTATTCTAAAAAATCGTGTTTACAAAAATTTCAGAGTAGTTCTGCGACAGGTACATTACGATCCACTTCAAACCGTTATTAGATTCGTTTGTCTGTCCTTCGGAAAAGTAAAAAAATATGAATGAAAAATGTTAAGCTGAAATTAATAATTAATTTTTAAGTACAGGTATACACTTTCATATAAAAATTCATGTTCACAAAAAATTCGAAGTTAGTCTGCGAGAGGAACCCACGAGCTACTACCAACTACCCTTAGATTCTTGTGTCAGGCCGGCGGAGGGGTCGTACAAATTTATTAATAAAAATAAAGCTGTAATTATTTTTTTTAAATACAACTATATACTTCACCTAACAATTCGTGTTCACAAAAAGTGGGCCTGCGAGAGGCATCCATGAGGTACTACCCACCACCCTTAGTTTCGTCTGTCTGCCCGTCGGAAGGTAGTAAAAAAATTATTAATGAAAATTATTAAGCTAAAATTAATGTTTTTTATTTAAATACCCTTATATACTTCATCTAAAAATTTGTGTTCACAAAAATTCCGAGGTGGGCTTGCGAGAGGTACCCACAAGGTACTACCAACCACCCTTAGTTTCGTCTGCCTGCCCGTCGGAGGAGTAGTAAAAAAATTATTAATAAAATCTGCATTGAAGACTTTTTGGAAATACCCCTATATACTTCATCTAAAAATTCGTGCTCACAAAAGATTCGAGGTGGTCTTGCGAGAGGCTCTCGTGAGGTACTACAGTATTCAACTATTATATAAGAACGAGAGAATAATTTTCTTAATTCATTGGCACACATTTTTCTTGTATCTGCCCCTATTCATAATAAAATAATTCCAACTCAAACCCCATATCTTATCTTCAATGAGAAAAATGAAGAACAGATTTTAAAAAAGCATGTAGTAAATTATTTAAAAAAATATATTACAATTTGGATGTAGTAATAATGCATTACAATTTTTCATTTCATATTTAGGTCAAAGATCATTTGCAGTTAGATACGATGGCAATTTATCATCTCAGTACATCGCTAATTCCATAAGGATCAAATTTAGGGCCTTTGTTATTTTTACTATTCATAAATGATTTGCCAAATATTATAAAACATTCTGAATGTCTATTATAGGATGATATGAAATTTTATAGTAAAATTGCATAAGTTCAAGATTTTACGCAATTCAATATTTCTAAACGTTTCGTTATGAGTTGCACGAAAAATGATAATATTATTTTTAATTATAAAATGCATGGTGAAACGTTACTTAGAATTAACAAAGTAAAAGATTTGAGGGTAGAGTATGGTTGCAGTTTTTTTCTTATAAGACTGACATTGTTTCAAAAGCTTTACAAAGTTTGAGTCTTATTTTTAGACAAATTAGGAATTTAAAATAGACAGTAATAACTTTGTATACTACTGTAAAGCCTAAAATTAAATACGCATCTGTATTCTGGCATCCTCTCTATATGATAGTGCCGAAAAGGCACAATACAATAATTTCCCAATTACAATATTGTTAGACAATGTATTTGAGAGAAGAATTTAAAATCGTTTAGAGAATTGAAGAATTATACAAATTGTCATATATTATAAAATTTTTAATGGTTTGTTAAATGCTAAAAAAATTAGAAATAAATTACTAGTGAAAACGCCTAACAAGTTAGATAAGAAGTTAGATAAGAAGTTAGATGTGTAACTGTTTTCATGTTCCATAGTCAACAACGAATATATATTATCGTATTATATCAACAATAAAAATAAGAAATAATATTTTACTATTAGCTAACCCCCATATGGATTTTGATCCAAAAAAATTCATTAAATTACTCTCAAATTTCTCGGCGAACTTGTAAAGCTGCTCCTGTCATCTGATTTTGTTCTCAATATTTTTGCTCTGCTGTTTCGCTATATTGCTATAATGTAATAATCATTTATGTTTAAATACTTGTACTTCTTTATTTATTCACTCTTATGTATATGCATTTTCTATTTTATTATGTATTGTTACTTATTTGATGCTATTTCTCATGTAAAAAGATATCTTACCTGTAATAATAAAATAACTGACGCTCATTCTACAACATATACAGAAAACTAAAAAAAATAATAAAAAGTGGTGCTCTACTTGGGGAGAAGAATAATGGGATTGTTTTCTATTCAAAAATGTAAGTAAAACGTTGTGGCATCTTCAACTGAGACGAATATTTAGGGCCAAGGAAATAGTTTATATATTGTTATATTTTATTTATTTTTACTGTCTGTATCTTTTTTGTGTCTTTTAGTATGATAATTTGTTTATATCTTTATAAATTTAAATTCCAATTTTAATTTTTTTTAAGTTGATAACATAAATTCTATCTTTACTTACCCGAGATAGCTTTTATCTGCGCCTTTTCTGATGAGTAACTATTATAAATTTTGTTTTATATGTACTAATTTTGATTAATAATAATTTTGGATATTAACTCTTTATATCAGTGGTAGGTACAAAACAGGATTAATATTGACTATTCAGATAAATTTTACTAGTAACTTTAATAACTTCAACTTATTAATGTTTAATATTAAATTGTTTTTCTGTATATATTGGTAAAATGAATAGTTCGCGGCCTCTAATGGCAATTTCAATTACTAATGGGAGGAGGTTGATTTTGTACGACAAGAGTGCCGCGAAAAACAATCGCAAACGCAAGTTAGTCGCATACAGTCCTTATTTTGGTCGATAGTGAATTCGCTTGATAATCATCACCATCTACACCACTGGCAGCAGCAGCACCACCACCGAAGTCGGTAAGTGCAATTTCAACGCCTCCAAATATTCGGTATCGCAATATTTCGCTTTTACGCAACATAATTTTTTTGGACCTTCTAGTCCGGATTATCAATCGCAATTTTTATTACAAAATTATACTGTTCATTTTGCCAATCTGCCCATTTAATTTATTAATAATTGTAAAAATCTATTAATATATAAATTATTAGTATCATTTAATAGATATCGTATTCTTCAAACCTATTGAAACGCTTTTTGTGGCTACATTTTTTACTCATGTCGCTTATCTTTTTACTGTATGAATCGGTATAAAATTTCATAGTTTAAAGGGAACGGATTTATTTTTATTTGTCGCATATTAGGATCTATTTTTTTTCTGAATTATTGTATTTTTTCAAAATGTCTAATACAGCTAATAAAATTAAACAGTTTAGAGCTCTTCGACAAATGTCAGTAAATCAAATGAATGAATTAAAGGAACTCGCTGACAGGGCCGCTGCAGATAATGCAGCGCGGGTTCAATTTAAAATGTTTTTTACTCAAATTGAGTAGAAAAATTTAATTATTTAATTTCTTGTTTAACCGGTCCTCCTTCAGCTTTTGTACAACGCACAAAATTATCAGCAGATAATTATGAAAACGCTTATGATTCCTTACGTAAACGATATGATAAAAAAATGCTTATTGCTTTTGCTCATTTACAAGCCATGGAAGAGGCTCCATTTGTCACAAATTGCAAACATTACTCAAATTTAAGAAATTTATTGGATATTTTTTCTGAAAATTTAGAAGCTCTTGAAAATTTTGAATATCCCGTAAATCAGTGGGACTTTTTATTATTTTTGCAACATGTCTCTAGTTTAACAAGGATTTCAATTTTTTTATTAAAAAACAAATCGCATCGCACTACAGAAATAATGATATTATCTTTGTGTTTTGTTATAAAACAATCTGTATATTACATTTTTTGACTCTTCATTTTTTTTTCTAATTGCATTAATATATAACTGTTTGCTAGATATTGGTGATTAAATAATTCCATAATTAAAACGGTTTTTTATGCATGTCTTGGTTAGTTTTTAACAAGGATTAATATTTTTTATCATAAATCCAATCGAGCATCGCACTACAAAAATATTGACATTAACTTTGTTTTTTTTTTTCTTATAAAACAGCCTATATATTATTACATTTTTGGATTCCTCAGTTTTTTGCATTGCATTAATATAACTATTTGTGAGGTATTGATGATTAAATAATACCATAATTAAAACCGAATTTTTTTATTGACAAAAAAAATGAAATCCTTATTAAAATCAATAAAGAAGTATACGTTTCAGTTTTCTGGTATCTCCTAGAGTAACAAAGTTACAACCGAATCTAACGTTTACGCGTGATTGCACTATGGAAAATTGGAAATACATTATATTTTGAATTACCTGCGTCAAGTACTTGGCATATTTTTTTATTTTTGTCTAAAATGACATAACTGAATTCAGAAAATAGATTTTTTATTTGTTAAATCCTAATTACTATTTATTGCATGATTTTATAATGTGTTGTATTGTCTCAAATAAACAGAAGTAATATTTTACCAAAATATTTTGTTTACTTGATTCTATTTATTCTACTAAAAATTTGCATTTTTACAAGTAATATTAAACATTTCAAGACTTTTCAGCAAATGACCAAATGGACATTTGGGCGTCAAACGCTGTAACGTGTAATCGCTTAGCCGTTTATTTTGTTTGATGAGAATTAAACAGGCAGTACCTGAAATGACGTAGAATTTTAGTCAAGCAACGAAATATTTATTTGAGCAGCCTTTGCCGGCAATACGATCAATGACTAGGCTTTCCGCGAAATGACGCATTAAACTGAATGACTATAACATACACAGGGTGGTCTACTTTTTCCATTAAACTGCAAAACAATACATCATAAATAATTTTAGTTTGCTAAATAAACTATACCCGACAAATGTCGGTTTTGAGATACAACTTGCTGAAGTTTCCCAAAAAAAAATTGTTTTTCGAATTTTTCTGTAAGTGATGAGGTTTTACCCGTAAAATTTTTATAAATGATTTGGCACGTGTGATCTTTGGAAAATTTGTAAGTTTTTTTACTTGAAACCAAATGTTGAAAATGTCATCAGCCTCTTCTTCATCCTCCTCAACATCATCATCCTCATCCTTATCCTTATGTTCATCATCACCATTAGTCTAGTCATCGTCATCCTCTTCATTTTCATCCCCATCCTAATCCTCATCTGTATCCACATCCACATCCTCAACTTCATCTTCATCATCATCGCGTATAGGAATTCAGGTCAGTTGGCATCAGAAGTCATCATTGACCCATTTTTCATCGCATGATTGTCTCGCAAACAATTATAACACAATTGTCTTTTGTCATAATGTAGTGTAAAATATCTATTTCATAAGTTTAGCTTGTAAACTACATTAAACTCTTGATATGTAATAGGGTTTCCTTTCCTTGCCCGCTTATTCTCAGATGAAACTCGCTGCTCGTCTGCCAACCTCACTTCGTTTAGATGATGAATTTCTTTTCAGTGATGAAAATAGAACTATGACACTCGTGTGGGCCACTTTTATATTAGTTATTTAAACACAACTGATAATTTACCAGTAACAGCAAAATAACGAATACAAATTTTTACACATTTTTGCACACAAAAAGTCAAAGAGTTTTTTATATGCACCGTCAACTATCAGATCATCCATGAATCCTTGTTTCTCCTTCTTACACATGTCTTATAATCGGAACACTAAGGAGCAATTCCATAGACAAGATTAGATTCAACAAATATCCTAAAATAAGATTAATCTAGCTGTATTTACTAATGAAAAAAGACATACTTGGCGTAATAAAATCATTAAATGATTTTCAAAAATCAAATTAACTTTTGAACATTAACGAGCACGCAAACACCCACAACAAATGGGTTAGTCCCTACCTTTATCTACATTATTTTAAAAGTGACTTCTTGCCTTGAGTTAATCTTCCCTACGCACGATTTATATCACTGCAGTCTTTGGAAAGACAGTACACAATATAGGTTGCTTCTAGGGCTTCTTCGATACCTAAAAATACAAGTGCAAAGCTGCACGAAGTCTTTTCTGCTTCGTATAAGGTAAACCAGTAATTTCGCAAACAGGACATTTTGACTGGACTGTAATTTCTCACTTGCTAATTTTGATTTCTCTCTTAAAAATGTTCGTTTCCTTTCTTGAAAAATTTTTGGAATTCATTGCTTAAATTCCTTGGTACTTCTTTGCTTGATTTTTTTCATCCGACTGTGACGACGGATTAGCTGTATAGGTTCTTTTGTGTTAGTCAAAAGTACGACGAGAGAAAGTTAAAGTGAAATATACAATAAGTTCAGTAGTATGAGTTACATTATTACCTCTAGGCAATAATACTAAATAATAGGCTTGACCCGTATTTATAGACAAAGAATATGCAAAGGTTGCATTCTCAGCATTTAGTTGAAACTGATAACCCTCGCTAACAAAATATCTACCTAGTTATTGGTATAATAGTTTTATTTAGCGCAGTTAATAAGTAGGTCTCAACTAAAATCAGTTCCGTAGTGCAATGAGTTACCTTCACTAAAAGAAGTGCTATAAAAAATCTCTTCATTGTAAGAAGGTGCTTATCGTTTTAGCAAATTCCAAATCGTGTTAATAAAATAATTATTATTGGCATATATGACATCATAACAATAATGAAATATACTAATCATGAGAAAGATTATTTAGCAAAACTTTCGTTATTTTATAACAGAAATGTCAGGTACCTTCAGCGTGTCCCAGTACAGGTATATGTCGAGACTGATCTTGAATTGTGCGTACTAGATCACTTGACCCACGTGGAATTATAAGATCAATGTGGTGTTCCATTGAAAGAAGATCTCCAATTTCTTCTCTAGTAGATATCTGAAAATGAAAATAATAAAATATATTTTCATGTTTGGAAAAAACGGATGACTATAGAATCAAAATTGTCCCTCATGTTGACGTCATACTTTCTATTCTACGAAGCAGAATTATCATTGTATAAATAGATATAGTAATATATTTACTTTGTTCGGAGTGTTGAGAAATTATTAATTAGTATATTTTCTACCAGATGGGGGCCTCATGTTTCAAATCTATTAATTTACAAATTTAGATAGATATACACATATAGATATTTTATACTCAAGAAGCGAAACATACTCTTAACAGATTTCTACTATTTCAAGACATAACAAACTTATTGAGTAGATAATTTCGGTATACAAATTTTCATATAAATTCAGGATTAAACAAAGACCCTTACATATCAAAAAAATTAGCTTTATTTATAAAATATGAAAAGATAACATTAAATTAGGTAGGTAATTTTTAATGTGTTATAATCAATATCAACGAAATTGAATCAGAGCTAATATTTTATAGGCCGTGCAGATATTCAGAATTTGAAAGTTATCCGAGAATTAAAATCTCAGTACGATAGTTCAGCGTTTTAATAAAAGAAGAATTACTATGATTACCGTTTATGTTTTGATTATTGGAAACTAAATTCGGTATATGTAAAGGACCGGTACCCTTTATCATATATTGAAGATCAGGTTCATTTAATAAAATATTTCTGTACCTTAAACATAACCCAGTGCTACTATACTCGCGACAAGAACTCAGACGACTTACGTCATACGAAGAAATGAATAATTCATTACATTTTCATCAAAATATTTAAGAAACTGCAACTGATAGTAATACAACTATATACTACACTAAAAGTTTGCATTATACAGGGTGCCGAAAATTAGTAGGTCAATCTGTTAACCATAGATAGCTGATATGAAAATAATGAGACTTCCATTATGCCACTTTTCATTTAGGAGCCCCATTTTTGAAATACAGGGTGTCAAAATGTAAATGTCAAAAAGGAAATTTGTCGATAACTCCGGTAGAATTAGAGATATTTGTTTGAAATTTCGCTAATATTTTTTTCTTGTAGAGACACACTTTCAGTATATTTTTGGTAAAAAAAATCAAAGCACGAGCGGAGGTGAGGGGGTTAAAGTGCATTATGACCCCCTCAACTTTTTCATACGCACGCCTATGGTAAAACAATATATTTTCTTAGATAAAGCGGCTTTTATTCTAACTTTTTTTATTCTTGCAAGATTTTGATTTGGAGCCTGGGTTACCAGATATTGTAACTTATTTAGACGGATAGTATGGATTTGGTAACTAGTGTTTCAAGTAAGTTCTATGTAGGCTTTGAAAACAAAGTCAGATAGGTAGGTACATTTGGTTGTCAAAATAATTTATAAGTTAAATAGAAAAAACGTTGTTTACACATTTCTTAATTGAAGTGTTCAATAAGAAATGGCGAACAGAGAAGGTTTGCTATCATTTTCTGAAATGACCGATATGATTTTAATAATGGGTAAGTAAGTACTTATTAAAAGGAATAGGATTTTTTCTTAATAAGTGTTAATTGTAATCTCGAACCTTAACAATTTAATTTCTCTTGCTTTTAGGAAAATGTAACTCTAATGCTAGTTTAGCTGCTAGGCGTTATGCGGACAAATTTCCAACCAGGCACCATCCAAAAAGGAGATTTTTCTTAAGCTTAGTCAACCGCCTGAGAGAATCTGGCAACTTTAAGCATAGGAGGGTGGGCCAATGTGGACGGCAACTCAAATTACGTCCAAACGAAGAGGAGCAAATCTTGCAAATTGTCGAAGAAACTCCGAGTATAAGTACGAGGATACTAGCTAATCAAATTAATAATGGTGGCAACAATAATTTTAAGTCAGATGATGTGCGACGTGTCTTCAAACAGCAATTACTGTACCCATATCATGTACAAAAAGTGCAGGTACTTCTACCTTCAGATTCAGAAGCAAGAGTCACTTTCTGTAATTGGATATGCCAAGAAAATAATGATAATATTAATTTTAGTAAATTTATTTTATTTTCCGATGAGGCCACGTTTACTCGTAACGGAGTAACGAATATTCATAATACTCATACATGGGCTGCTGAAAATCCGAAATTCATTGTAGAGGCATATCATCAAGTAAGTTTTAAAGTAAACGTATGGGCAGGAAAAATTGATAATTTTCTTTTAGGACCGTTTTTTTTACACCCCCCCCCCCCTTGAATGTCGTCGAATTTTTGCATTTTCTGCAAACCTCTTTTGCAGACTTACTTGATGATTTGCCTTTAGCGGTTCGGCAAAATATGTGATTTCAACTAGATGGAGCTCCGTCACATTATGGCCGAATTATTCAGAACTATTTAAACCAAACCTTTCCTAACCGCTGGATCGGCCGGGGACGTCTTGCGCCAGTGAAATGGCCACCTCGATCCCCAGACCTTAATCCCTTAGACTTCTGTTGCTGGAGGTTTATGAAAGATTTTGTTTACATGTTTCCAATTGTGGATGAACAACATTTAAGATTAAGAATTTTAGAAGGAGCCGAGCAATTTAGGGTGAAACCACATATTTTTCATAATATTCGTTTCTCCTTTATAAAGAGATGCAGGATGTCCGTCCGCGATGGTGGTTCTCATGTTGAACATTTAATATAATTTCTCGAATTTAATTTCTGTTTGTAATATAAAATATATGCAGTTTGTTTCATGTTGTTAAATGTTAAATAAAATTTATAGTACAAAACGGATTTTAAACTTTATTAAAATAAGTTACAATATCTGGTAACCCAGGCTCCAAATCAAAATCTTGCAAGAATAAGAAAAGTTAGAATAAAAGTCGCTTTATCTAAGAAAATGTATTGTTTTACCATAGACGTGCGTATGAAAAACTTGAGAGGGTCATAATGCACTTGAACCTCCTCACCTCCGCTCGTGCTTTGATTTTTTTTACCAAAAGTATACTGAAAGTGTGTCTCTACAAGAAAAAAATATTAGCGGAATTTCAAACAAATATCTCTAATTCTACCGGAGTTATCGACAAATTTCCTTTTTGACATTTACATTTTTACACCCTGTATTTCAAAAATGAGGCTCCTAAATGAAAAGTGGCATAATGAAAGTCCCATTATTTTCATATCAGCTATATATGGTTAATGGATTGACCTACTAATTTTCGGCACCCTGTATATTGAACTAAATTGCAAAAAATGATTGTTTTTAACGCAACCAAATATCGGAAATTACGTTGACAATAAAAACAAATTTGTAACGTCAGCCGTGACGAATTCTTGACGCAAGTATACCTGTTTCAGAGATTTTTTATGATATTCAATGCTCCTGCAAAATTCCAACACTTGTGAAGTAAATTATTAACCAAATTACGTCAACATAAAGTTAGTATATACTTAGATAATATTTCGATATGTTCTGAAACTGAGTTAAAACGCTTGAAGCTGTTGCAAATGGTAGGTACTAAAACTGTAAATTTTAATGTAAAGGTAGTATTATTTTTTTAAACCGCATTTATCGTATACAACTGAAATGAGAAGACGATCACGGCACTTTATAAGGAATATACGGTCACATTTTGAAAATGAAAAATACTTATAGTAATTATTATTATATATTAGACTTTTGTTATTATGTTCATAATTGTAAAATTATTGCACATAATTATTTCCTTTTACACTTTCAATTAGCTTTAAAGATTTGAACAAATGAAATATTTAGCTTCTTGAATCCTTCGGTATTTTAATAATTTCCAATATTTTCTAAAAGTTGCGTTCTTGTCAGCAAATGTCATTTCTTAAACCATTTTTATTACATACTAAACGGCTGTCCTCTGTTTTGGCGAATGCTCTCCCTGCATGCTTAAAAGTGTTAATTTCCCTAATTTTTTGAATGTTTATCAAGAAACTGAAAGAGCATTGCTTAGGTAAGTTTTTAACAATATCTGAATAAACCTACACACAAAGGTTTAAAAAAAACCTACCTTTAAATTTGAGTCTACGCTTTTACAAAGTATAAAAACCATGTTTATGAAGTTCTAGATAAGTAACGAAGCTACTTTGGAATTTATTGGTTAAATAATTTAAATAATCCATTCATTCCTAATAAAAAAGGTATAGAAATATTTGTAATAGAAAGGTTTGTTTTTCTACTACACTTCAAAAAATATTAAAAAAATTAATTATCACAAACATTATAACACTTGTTGTATAGGTATGTTTGTTTCAAGCGACTCAAAATCACGTATTCTATCACCTCCTAAAATTATTGTATCGACTTTTACAACACCCTGTATAATTATAAGTACAGTCTGCTGATTGATTGTCAATTTACCAATAACAAATTATAGGACAAACATGAATTCACCATTAAATAAAGGCGCAGATGGTATCTAAAATTTAATCTTTTTATAGTCATATGGAATAGAACTGCCATCATTAAAAAATATTCGTTTGGTAGATTGAAGCTATGTTATAGTATCTTATCACCACCTCGTATTCTTCTATATTGTCAAAATTTGCCATTGAGAAGCATCATCAGTGTTTCCTCAATATAAAAAGTAGAAAATACTTTATAAGTGTAATTTGTAAGCCCACCAATTTGCCATTGAGAAGCGTCATCACTGTTTCCTCAATATAAAAAGTAGAAAATAATTTATAAGTGTAATTTGTAAGCCCACCACTTACAAATTCTGTGATACAATTGTCCCAGCCGAACGATTCTAATTAATACTTCCTACGTCTTGATGCAAGTAGTCGTAAAGTTGTAGTAGTATAAAATTCTTTCTCTTAGATGCTCGAGGTAGAATTTTAATTCGGCTCGTGATGTATCATATGCGGCTATAGCTACATTTATAGTTGGTAAAAGTTTATCTTAGTTCATTTAACAGGTGTTCTTTGTTTATGGAAATCAGTGTGTTAACATACTAACGTCTGTGAACATACTAAACTGTTTACAAGGGTTTCTGACAATTTTGACATCTGGCTGATTCTCACGTTTACAAAACTTTATTCAAAAAGTAATATAGCTAGCAAATTCTAATTTTACACGTTAATTTAAAAAATCCTTAACGTATTAATCTTTTGCACTTGAGTAATACACTTTTATTGCTAATCATTCTAATAAATGTATTTTTAGTTTCATCATACTATACCTCCATATTTCATGTACTTTTAATATCTCATAACCTTTATCTGTAGCTTTAACTGCTTAATCTATAATCCATGCATCTGTTAAGGATCATTCTGCAATATTGTGTACACTCTTTTTGTTTCACATTGGTACTATATAGTACAAACATCAATTTATCGTTCATTTTTGCAGGAAGTACGGGGTGATACAGAGCTTTCTCGGTATTTTACATTTAATTACTCCATCTGCTATTTTTAAATTGATTACATTTCTCATCCATGTATACTTCAGGATGCGTACGAATAAACGTCAACATATTTATTTTTTTTACTTATAATATTGAAAAGTATTTCCAGTTATTCCACCGCAAAAAGCATCCCTAGAATTGAGAGGGACAAGTGTAACCCGAAAGTGTCCTTCAATAAAAGCAACAGCAGCTCTTTGTTTTCCGATACTGACATTTGCGCATCTCAATAATGTAACACCCTAGGTTTTTCAATATATCGATCCTAGTAATTATACACTCATGTCTTAAGGTCATTGTTTCTGAAGAATTGTTTTACAGAGGTCGATCTCTAATTAATTTGAAACATATCCATGGTAATAAATCCGTGGAATTCAAATGTTTGTTTTGTTTTCTCGCGATATCCATCAACGTTCACTCCGAAAAATCTTGCTCTTTATTGCATTCGTATTCTTCCTAAATAATCCATTGAATGGCAACCTTACTTTGGTTTTCCCTCCACCTGCAAGTTATTGGTTCGTTCGGGAGCGTTCAATAACAGTTGTTTTTGTTGTTGTGAAGAAAGCACTTTATTACCTATTGAGTACAATTCTAACGCAACGAATGTCGATTCTATTACCTCTAGTCGCCAGCTGAAGCTTATATATAATCTGCGATTTGAGTAAGCATAATTTTATCTTAGCGAGTTTTCTAAGTAATTTTCTGTAAGTTCATAACGTTATAAAATGAAATTTGAATAATAGTAAAATATATATACCTGTTCCACATTTTTCATTATTTCATCATGGATACGTATACATATTCCGAACAAATAGATATGCACCCAAAAACATTATTTTCTGGATAATCAGAAGTATCAAATCTCTCAATATCTTCTTTAATGTATTTGTAAATGTCATCAATGTTGCAAAATTGATAAATTAAACTGTCTGTGTCTGTATAATAATTTAGCATTGGCATTAAACCTTTTCTTGATATAATTATAGTGAAAATCGTAAAGGAATGTTTTCGAAATATCTAGTATACACATGCCGATAAAAATGGGTTTATTTAAAGTCACCTGCAGTTTATTCATTTCAATGATTACCATGTCTTTATTGAAAATGGTGCAGCTGTGAAAGTTGGGTTGCGAAATATAATATTTGGCACCATATCGTCCTGTCCATTTAGTAACTAATTTTATATCTCTATATTTTCTAACATTCTCAATGGTTTTTCCGTATTTCTTCAAGATTTTCAAACACAAAACAGGAAAAAATGATAAAACATAATAATAACATAATCTATTAATTTAAAATTGTTCCAAGTCGTTCTATAACTAGAGGTAAATTATTACTATTATAAGAAGGTAATGTGACAAATAACAACGATACATGCTTACTTAGTTTATCAAATAAGTCCGTTGCGTTGTGATGATAAAACTTCTGATTTAGCTGCCAGAATGTTCAGTTGCTAATCGATTTAATGTTACCACTAAAATGTAAGGCGAAAATTACTTAGTGTTCATACACAATTTTATTGAAAATTCTTTGTTTTCTTATTAAATATCATATGATTTCTGCTTCATACAAAGCGGAATATTTTTTTATAAAAGAATGAAGTGTGTACGCTACTGGTCTTTTTCATTTCATTTACATGAAGGTTTGTAAAAAAATATGTTATGCATACGTATAAAAAATATCCAATATCCATATAGGTAAATTCGTACCGTTACAATTAGAGCAAATTTAATATTCATATACTTTTTTAAAATTCTGATATTATAGTAAACAAACCGCCAGAAATTAGTTTGCTTTAAAATTGCCAACATAAAAATAAAATGCCATTATTACTATTGAATAAATTTAACTTAATTTTAAAATCCATCGAGCGCACCTAATTACACCATTGACGCGATCCACTGCGTATCGAGCTATAAATATGAATCGCTCCCTAAACCGAAGATCGCTATTCAGTTTCTGGAGCCAACAACTCATCGAGACGGCAACGGTGATGGAAAGAATGTACTTCATGCTTTAGCTTAGAGCTTTATTATACTGTGTAATTTAAAATATGAAATAAATGATTAATTTTTAGTCCTAATAGTAACGTACATTTCTATATTACATTAAGCTCAGTTACGTCAATTTTTCATAAAATAATATTAACTAGAAAGGTACAGCAAGGTTGCTTCCCAACCTTGGCTGACTTTTATTGACAATAATTTTTAAAAGTAGCTGGCATTTCATTTTAAAAAGATGTAAAATTCTATCAATTTTGTGGATTTTTCATGTTTGGTTACTTTAACACCCTGTATTGCAAATGTTGAATCGGGTCATCTTCATTTGATGCTGAAATTTAACAAACATTTTTTTAATTCGTGACATTTAAGAATTTTTAGAAATTCGTTTGATTTTTCAAACCCTCTGTACTTTTTTCGTTAGTGTTCTACTAGATCTTTGTTAAATTTAAAAAAAAATGTTTAAATTTGATAAACTGAGGAATTTTAGATATTGGCTTTGTTTTTAACACCTTATATTTTTTCGTTAATTAGTGTTCTAACAGATCCTTGTTATAAGTTTCATCAAAAAGTTTAATTAAATTTCATAAGTTTTGAGGGATTTTAAATATTGGTTCGGTTATTTCTAAACACCCTGTATTTTTTCGTTAATTAGTGTTCTAACAGACCCTTATTAAAAGTTTAATAAAAAATGTTGGTCAAATTTCGGGTTTTTAGATATTGGTTCGGTTCTTTCTAAACACCCTGTATTTTTTCGTTAATTAGTGTTCTAACAGACCCTTGTAAAAGTTTAAACAAAATTGTTGGTCAAATTTCGTAATTTTCAGGGATTTTAGAGATTGGTTAGGTTTTTCTAAACACCCTGTATTTTTTCGTTAATTAGTGTTCTAGCAGATCCTTGTTAACAGTTTAATCAAAAACCTTGGTCAAATTTCGTAATTTTTAGGGATTTTAGAGATACGAACGGTTCTTTCTAAACATCCTGTATTTTTTCGTTAATTAGTGTTCTAATAGATCCTTGTTAAAAGTTTAATCAAAAACCGTGGTCTAATTTCGTAATTTTTAGGGATTTTAGAGATTGGTTCGGTTATTTCTTAACACCCTGTATTTTTTAGTTAATTAATGTACCAACAGACCCTTGTTAAAAGATCCATAAAAAAATTTTTTTAAATTCCATAAATTTTTAAGGTAGTTTTTTCGTTAATTTGTCTTGTACTAGACCCCTGTTAGAGGTTTTATAAAAAAATATTCTTTGAATATAGTAATTGAAAAAACATTACTATTTCGTTGTGATTTGCATGTCGCTATACTTGCTGTTATCTCCTCCATAATGTTCAACATCAATAATGATACTTTCTGAATTTGAACAATTTGTGTGTGATTTGCTAGGTACTACTACTACTACCATTGTATTTATTTATACAATGCTACTACTGATAATAAGCATTAAAAAGCTAGTCCGACCCTGACGGATAAAAAAAATACTCAAGTGCCAATACCCTACAGACCGTAACTAACGGCATCTTTTCGATAGTGTCCCAACTAAAACATGCTGAAATTAATTCACGTCCTTTAATTTTTGGTGAAGAAACGTGCTAGAAAACAGATTTACCTATTCAAAAACCGTGAATTGCACTTTTTTGCCTTGTAGTTACTGTGAAAAATACTCAATAATTTATATCAGTTCAAGTGTTAACGTCTTTTAAAAAGTATCATACCGGTTGTGAGAGTGATTATAATACCGCATACGATTTTTTCAGTGCATAATTGCCCTATAAAGTTCTAAAAAAAAACCTAAAACTATAAAATATGTCACACTCTGGAGAAAACTTGTATGATTGGCACAGTGAAGAGATATTTTTTCTAACTTGCTTAGATTTTTCTTTGACTGCGACAAGAAACACCTATAAATTCGTTGAAAATTGCACACAAAAACGCCGCCCTTAAACATGTCCTAACCACCTTGCTTTCTCCATCTTACTACGCGTAATTCTCGAGCTGTTGTATTTTTCAACTACTTCATTATTTCTCATACTTCTCCATAGTCCATCTTGATCTTTAATACTTCCAAAAATCCTTCAGAATATTTTTCTTTCCTATATATTCTACCTATTTTCCATATTCTTATTTATAATCATTTCTTCACTTCCATAAAGTACTGATGTTCTGATCACTGTTTTGTAACTGCTCTTAACTTAGTTTTCCTTGAAATGCTTTTTGATATTAAAAATGTATTCAATGTTTGCGCACCTTTGCGTTATAGGGATGGAATTAATGAAACGGAAGGAAAGAAAGCTATAGTAATATAGAAGACAATATGGTGCGAGCCCCAAATAAAGAAGAAATTAAGAAATTAATTTCAAAACTGAAAAACAATAAGAACCCAGGAAGTGACAGCTGAATTGTTTAAATATATAGGATATTTAATAGGTCAATTACAGAAACTATTAAAATTGGCTTGGGAAAAAGAAGAACTGCCAAAGGAGAGGACGGAAGCAGTAATCTATACTATAGCCTTATACATAAAAAGGAGATAGAGAGAAACTATAGAGGAATAGAATTCCTGAATGAGGCATATAAAATACTAGACAGCTATATCAAAAACAGATTGGTAACAGAAGTGGAAGATAAAACTGGAGACTATCAATGTGGCTAGACAAGAAAGAAGTACAGTAGACCAAGTTTTCACTCTGCGAGAAATTGATGTTGAAATTTCCGAATACAGTAAACCAATCGTAGTTTTATTTGTACACTATCAACAAGCATTTGACAAAATAAAAAGAAAAGAATTAGATAAGGTTTCGAAAAAATTGGAAAATAGCAAGAAGATAAGCACCATGATACGCAACATTGAAAAAGGCTGAGAATAGAGTAAAAGTAAACAACAGAACTAGGAAAAATTTGAAATTAAAAACGTTGTTACTTTAGTTCCTAATTCTTTGAATTTACTGTGTTGCTACTTCTATGTATAACATCCTGCCACGGGTATGTGCGACTCAAGCGGAGTGGCGGGATTGTGAGTTACAGTCCATATGCAGAGAAGGTCGGTTGAGAGGCATCTCACATGCTCAGTTATTGTAAATAAAACTCTATGGATAATGTTAAGTTGGAAATAAATAAATAACCAGTGACATCTGTTCGTTCATCGGAAGAAGAATATATTACTTTACTATATTTGCCAGACAACCGAAAATAGAAGAAACTGAAACCAGAAAAATGTCAGGAAATAAAGCGCAGCAGGACTTCAGAGAGTACTGGCAAATACAAATACTTCTAGGTCAACAGATAAGTCAAGATAAGACTGTACAAAATAGTGGTAAGACCACTAGCGAAATACGCCAGTGAAACGTGGACGTTGAATAAAGCAGAAACAAACAAAACTGGAAATGTAGGAGAAGAGAGTATTGAGGAACATTTTTGGAGGAAGAACAGAAGACGACGGGCGGGTCAGAAGAACAAATGAGAAAATAAAAAGCTTATATAAAGAAGCAAGCATAATATGTATGGTAACAGCACAAAGATTAAGGTATTTAGATAAGATAAGTATACCAGAAATGGCAATGAGGCAAACAATTGGTGGTAAGAGGAAAGAACGATCTACAACAACTACAAATTGTCGGATTGAAAGAGAAAACAATGGATAGAAAGAAATCGAGCAAACAAACAAACAAGCAACCAGCCAACCAAGCATACGTTGAAACTACAAATTATCAATAAAACCTGACATTAACAAATCAGGTCAATTCAGACATGTTTTAATTTTCTAATAACTGTCATGATCAATTTTAAAAGAATATAAATCGAATAAGAAAATCCATATTCCACATTCAACCCCAAGAATAGGCAATTGTATAACCTACATACTTCAGAGGTGGTAGAAATTTCTATCATTGTTTTTGAGTAAGCCCCCACGGTTCTCATCCAGTGAATGACACCAATCCCGACTAGATGCTGGGATTGCAACCCTTGCATATTCCTTGTTTATTAAAGTCTAACCTATATATAGCCATTCAGCTTATAGTATAATTGACTTTTTTTTATTTTGAAAAATCAAAACTGTTCAGCACAACGATTGTTACACAGCTTCATTGTTTTATAACGTAGCCAGTTAAAATCTGCACACGTTTATAAGGTTATGCCGCAACATTTTTCTGTTTATCTAAAGCGAAAACTTAAGATATCTTTTTGATTGATTGATGATAATTGATTATCGTTGATGCCTTTATTCATTGTACTTAAATAGACTTAATTAAAATTGAAATTAATGTTAAAAATTATTATTTTGATAGTCTACCGGTTTTGTCTAATGTGAAGGTCATATGAAGGTACAAATAATAATAATTTTAAGAGAACCTGTAATTCAGTGCAAACTTGAAGTTATAAGCCCAAATATTTCCAATTCATCGAAGGGCACTTCTACTAAATAGTTTATCGTCAAGGAACTTCAAAATTTTACGAGAGAAAATAATTAGGATAATAACTATCTTGTTTAAACAATAGCTATGTTGAATAAGTGGCTGTAGGAAAAAGTTGAGAGTCCAATGGAGATCATAACCCTCGTTGGTGATGGTGATGCAACTAAAGTTGCTGATGTTGATGAGGGCGCTGATGAGAATGAAGAAGATTGTGACGATGGCATCCGTCTTGACGATAATTACATGCATGACAATTCAAATAATGTTAACAATTCCTTTATATTTGTATTTTTTCCTAAACTTTTCGAGATTAATAACTCATTCTACTAAAATAGCCATTAACAATTAAATTAACATTATGAATTAATTCATATTTTAATAAAGTTTACTCAAAAGTGACATGACGGAAATGATGGTGATGGTGGTGAATAATAACATATTGCTCTTTAATTCATCATTGCTGTTATAGTTATATATTATTTTCTGAATTAAATTTCCGGATATTTTTTTAAATCAGAAACGTAGTTCATGCCATGTATTTAAATGTTTTGTAGTATACGTAAATATATTTCAAATATTAAAAGGTTTTAAGAAATTTGCAGTAAATATAACGGTACTTACCAAACAGATCGAATTTTTAGCACCAACAGTTATTAATGATTCATCAACAAGTTCCATAAGGGCCCTATTACTATGAAATGCTTCTTTACCGCCTTTAAGTAGAAGTCCATTACCGGACGCAATTGCTAAAGCTGCTACTTGCGGTAATGAATCAGGTCTAGATTCAAATATAACCAAAAGCACACCAATTGGCACAGTAATTTGTTTCAATTCTAACTCATCAGATAACTTGGTTCTTTTTAAAATTCTACCCACATTGTTGTGACTTGAATCAGCTATTTGATGTAGACCAACGGCAAGACTCTTGAGTTTGGAAGGTGTTAATGACAATCTAGATAACAAAGGTTTAGCCAGTCCAGATTTACTGGCTTCTTGCAAATCCTTCTTATTAGCATCTAATATTTCACTTTGCTTTGAAGTTAAAAGTTCCGCTAAGGTATGAATACATGAAGCTCTTTGGTCGGGGGAGATACTTGCTAAAATACGACCACCAGCTCGAGCTGAAACAGTAATATACAAGTAAATAATGTAGTCATTTTTAACTAAAAATTGATGAGATACATCATACATGTTCTTGTGTCCACGGATTCCATTGACCTTCATATTAATATTTTTAAAGTAATAAATATTAAAAATATAATTTAAAAAAATAGTTACACACAGTGTCAATCTTATTCAAATTCTCTAATTATTTCTCATACCTAATTTAGTGAAAAAATGTTTATATAAAAATTAATTGTTTTTTAAAAATTAATTTTTATATTAAATTGGACAAATAAAAACTTAACTACGGGTAATTTATAAAATTGTTAATTGTAATTTGTTTTCGGCATAATTTATGTTTGCCTACATTGTCCTTTTTATTTTAAAATGAATAGAATAAAAATAAATATTACTAGATACTTAGCTTGCTCTAATATTAAGTTAAAAATTGTAATTTTATATTATTTGTAAAAAAATTGTTTTTCTACTGAAATTGACCTATTACCAGACTAAAAAAACAACATCAGTAATTTATGAAAGGTCACTACTATATATATATATATATATATATATATATATATATATATATATATATATATATATATATATATTATTGTGATTTGTAAATGTGTATATATATATATATATATATATATATTATTGTGATTTGTAAATGTGTATGTGATGATAATGTGATAATATGTGATAATATGATTTTTGTTGTGTTTTAAATTTTTATTGGGCGCCAATGTTTTATTTTATTTTATTTCGTTTTATTTATTTTAAATAGTGTATGATTTTATTTAGCTAATATGGTTTTACCTGTATTTGCTATACCCTGGCTATGTTTTTCTCTTTTCTCAGGAGTGGATTCTAGCAGAGTAGCTAACACCTTTTTTATTATAAATTGTTCTAATATCTTTTACCACTCAGTACATATAAAAACAATTCTTTTAAAGAACAGTACATTAACTTTTATTAATATCAAATGACAATTTTTCAATTAAATGAGAACTCATTCAACACAATGAATATTAAAGAATATTGTCACGGAATTTGCCCCGCTCACACCCAAACCGACGACTGTTGTATCGCGAAATGCTAAGATTGCCCCGATCGCCCCTACACGATTCTGTTAAACAAACAAAAAGCCGTGGATCGAGACGGGACTACAAAATTGGGAAATCGACGAGAAGCATTCGAGTCGTTCGGGAAGATGAATCTAGAGATACTAGAATATACCTGGAATATTCGTTGGATCTATAAAAGAAAAATAAAGGGCCGATTAAGTTAGTCTTGTATAAGTCTTGTATTACAGTGTTGAATTCAAGTGTTTAGTTAGAGAGATCAAAGCGATTTAGATAGCGATTAATTAAATAAGTGTTTAGTTGAGTTCTAATTACTGTTCAGTAGTGTACTGAGTATAGTTAATAAAGAAGTAATTAATTAACGGATTGTTTTTCTGGCAGTAGTAGAAAAGTCGGATTGGGAAATCCGTGACAATATTTTCTGACAATTTAACAGGTTTTAATTTACTTATCTATTACCCCCGTGTATTTTTCTTTGTGTTTTATAAATTTTTATGAAGCTATTTACCACTCTTAGGCAACTAGAATTACACACGAGTGTAATTGAAAGTGCATATATGCTTTATTTATTTCTTAGTTTTAGATGGTTCTAAAAGTGGCCGTCTTTAGGAGCTCTTTATGTCATACAACAGTTAATTACTGGAATTTATAAAGTTTTTAAAGTAATTGAAATTTTATATGTTAAGTTATTAAATGTTGTATTTAGTATTTATCGTTTTAGAAGTTATGTATTGATCAATTTGTATTCGATCTAGCTAGATATCGTTTTGTATACGTATACGTTAAACCCAAGGTCTGGTCTGGTCAGATTATGGAGATGATTTCCACTAAACTTCTTAAATGTTGTATTGATAGATGTTGACCTGAGTTACTTTACTTTTATAATGATAGTGTGAAACTGGTAAGCATGAATTTATAAATTTTAATTAAATTTTAACTATTTTAAATGAAATTTTCGGCTCTACCAAACTTATGCCTCTTCTCGTTTCACAATTTTCTTCGTAACTAATCAATAAACTCTTGTTTCTAGGTAATTTTACCCTCTAGATTCATAGTTTTTCTTCAATACACAATTAACACTTTTACTTTTAATTATTCTTGTCGAAGCACTATTCACTACACTAATTGTCTTTTATAATCTTATAACTATATTTTACAAATATACAATTTTTAATTAATTTTATCATGATATATTCTCTAATTTGTTTCTTTTTTTAGAGTTCTGTCAGAGATGTTGAATTTTCATTGTATAGCCATCTTTACATTTGACATTTCTAATTGTCATTATGTTCAAAATTGGAACTTTCATTTTATTTAACTAATATTTTATTTGACTGATGTTTTCGTCTTGCGATATGCATATATGATGAATCTTGGTTCTTTAAGCTTTCTTTTGATATGTCAATGTCTAGATTTTGAATTCATTTTCTTTATGTACTGTGTGTTTTTGTATATTCATGTCCAAATTAGATAAATAAAATTTTAAATTAAATTTAATAAATTTTGTAAAATTTTGTCATTTTAATGTAATAATATGCTTCTTTCGATATGTTTATATTATATAATTCCAACAATAATAATTTCTCTATATTTTACACCAATAATAATAACATCTCAATAACAATTCTCTATATTTGTTGTTGTTAAATGAATTTCATAGTATTTAATTCTTATGTACTTTCTGTTTTATTTTTATATAGTGATAAAACATATTTATAAAAAATAAAAATAAAATTTCTCCTTTCCGCGATGAATCTGCATGGTCTTCAAAACGTTGTCAAACAAAAGGTTTTTTTGTAGACCATGCATATTCATCACGGATAGGAACCCGGAGAAATTTTACAACCACATATAACACCCGCGGAAGCCTAGGAACTAACATATATATATATATATATATATATATATATATGCGAGTTTAATATGTTATAAAGTACAACTTGCAAGTGTAATTATGTTTTTTTATTTCATTGGTCTGATAATTCAAACATATATGCTCGTAAACGACCCAAACTATCATATTGAACAAAAAAATCGTTTCCCCATTACTGGAAGGTGGAAAAACTAAATTTGTAAAGACGCTTCCTTTATTTTATTAAATGCATCTATCTGTTACGAAGACCACTTCCATTTTATTCTCCTTTTTATAATTGAAGCACAAGACCCATTAAATCAATATAATTCTCTACGAAGATCAAAACATTTCTAAAAAGAATCTTAAATGCCGCAAATTTCTAGGGGTCGCAATTTTGGAAATGGCTCTCACTCTGTCTTCATCAATCATGATACTTGTGGCGTTAATATATGGCCAAGAAATGAGACTTTATCTCGCCCAAATAAACATTTCTTAATTTTATAGTCATTCCAGCCTCTCCCAGATGTAAATATTAAACAAAGACGGTCTAAATGTTCCTCTACTGATGATGGTAATGCGAATGTTGATATATCAGGACCCAAAAGTTAACCTCTCTCTCTCTCTTATAAAATTTTATGTATTTACCAAATCAAACGGAAGTACTTGAAAAGCATAAATAATCCTTTCAAATTGAAACCTGTATATTTTCGACAATCTGGCCTAATTGGTACTTGCCAGTTGGCTGCAGTTAAATCTATAGTACTGACATTTAATTTCTATAAATTTAAATAATAATTATTCCAGATTTGGTGGAACTGATGTGATGATATGATCTTCAATCATTCTTGAATTTCAAATTTTTAAGACAAAGCCTACTATTGACTTTTTGATTTTTTCTAAAAACGCTACTAAAATCTTGTTTTAATTACATGCACATGCAATTATATTGCATTTTTTCTTAAAAACCTCAAAGTTTTTTAAAATTTAACGAGTGTTTTAAACTAAATTCTGCGGGGGATATTAACTTTTTAAATTCAATAAAATGCCAAAAAAGTTTGGTATAATTTTAGGGGTAACACTTTTTATGGACACATTGTATTATTTCAATTTACTTGAACTCATAGTCAAAGACCTATAATAAACCATCATGGGACCAAATTTGGTTATTCCAAGTTAAAGTAATTACATTTGGTCAACTTTGAAGGCCTGTAACTACTTCTGTGTGCAACTCGTATACTCGTATATGTATGTTTGGTCTACATACGCCTGCTCTGTGTTGGTTTTTTTTTGCAGAATACCTTGTATATTTTGTAATATAAATTTACAATTGTCACCGACTGTAATTCTGTAAAAGCAACTCTAAATAAAAAACATATTTGTCCCAGAATCGCTCGATGCTGGACGTATTTGTAAAATATTAACTTCAAAACTTCCTTAGTCGCAATCCAGTTTCTGATTTACGTGTGAAATGCCTTAAATCATGGTTGAATATTGAACAGAAGGGTAATGCTGAAGATCAGTATATGCTACGTGATTTACGGGAAGATAAGATAGATTCTACCCAATATTTAGAAAAGGATGGACTCCTGTATCACCAATAAATGTTACCTAACAAAACCAAAATTGTTCATTATTTGGTGCCTCGACAAAGTGGGCTGGGACTTTTATATATAGAAAAGACATATGTTCCATTGCATACGGTACATATAGATTGCCTTGATACCTTACCCATTATATCTCAAAAATGCAATACATTAATGCTGATTGATTCGTTTAATAAATATTGTAATCTGATTCCCTTGAAGAGTATCAAAGCTGATGAGGCAAAGCATTACAAATTTATATTTCATGTTTTGGTACCCCAAAGTTATTCGTTATGGATGGTGGTACAAATTTTCACAATTTGAGGATTTGTAAATTTTTTGATGAATAGAATATTCATTATGATTACGTTACACTTGACATTCATGAGCAAACGGGCGAGTTGAGCGCTATATGCGTACGATTAATAACAATTTGCATTGACACAATTAAAACAGAAATGGCCAAACGTACTAAGATACAGCAAGTTTTGAATACTACCGTACAACTAATACAGGCAGCTTTGAAACATATTATTTAGAATAAATTTACTCTTATTATTAAAAATACACAAACAGATCTCAAAAACATAAAGACTAGGAAGAGTAAGGATCCTAAATTGTTTAAATATATTTCTACAGGAACAAGAACTGGAATCACCGAACATACATCTTAAAATACGTTTCTGAACTATAAAAACATGGGACGAAAAAGTGGAATTACCCCAGAAACAAACACCATATCTCAGTCTAGATTCGACTTGGGCGTAATATAAACAGATGAGTTGGTCTATATCAAGAACTGTCCTAACATTTCGAAACAAATAAGCTACTGAAGATAGCATCGATGTGACACTATTACAGTGATCCTTCCAATTAAGATGAATATCCAAATTTAATCCTAAAAATTGTACAGTTTTAGTATCACAAGAAAGAGGATTATTATTAATTTCCAAATTCAATATGTCACATTTCCTTCTGCTGGCAAATTAGCATTATCTGTTGGTTACGTAGCTACTTGATACAGTTTTGCTGAAGGGTGCAATATACCTTGGCTTCTGATTTATGATTTGTACTATTTTGCTGCAAGGCTGAAATATACCTTGGTTCTTGACATACACGTCTACCTACCGAGTATGTTTCGTTGCTACAAGGTTGCGATATATCTTGCCGCATGGTCCATGAATAGCTGCAAAGTTGCAAGATACTTTGGCTCTGTGGAGTGTACCGTAATTGTCATAATGGTGGACCGCTGGATTAAGGAAAAATCGGGTAGCCAGAGCCTGTCAGGACGCTTGTCTCAACTGGTGGACTGACTTATCACTTGACACCGAGCCTGGCGAATGTTACCTTGTTCGTTGTCTCGAACCTTATTGTATAATTGACAAATAATAAATATTGTGATATATATATTATATATATAATAGTTATTTAGAATAATAACAAATTCCTATATTTTTGTTACCAAAAAATATGTTCGTTATGAGGGTAAATGTAAATCTGTAAATATATTTTTTGAATTGAAATCTTTTTTTGATAGTGTTGGTATACTGCAAAATTAAATACTTTATTAGAACATAGAAATAGGTAAAACAAAATACATACCAATCGAAAGCATATTATTTGTGTTTTTAGAAAATATACAGTTGTCGACACATTTTTGGAACTAAAGTGTAACAACCCTAAGCGATAGGTTTAAATTTTGGAAATAAAAATTATTTTTAAAATATGCAAGCAAATAATTAAAATAAATAACTTCTGTAAAGCATAGAAAAATGTAAATTTTGATTATCTAAAATGAACGACGTTTGCAAAAGCGTTAATAAATGCGAAGTATTTTAATTTTAATCTCTAGTAAACGTTTACATACACTCTTTGCACAACACAATGTAAGCAGTGTTTACATAAACTTGATATTGATTCTTATATTTTTTATACTTACCTATATAATGTGCTTTTTGAAAAAAAAACATCTTTTAGTTATAATATAATAAAATATTATAGGATATGATTTATGGTTTTATGTAAGAAATAAGCACAGTACTTCAGTTTATTTAAATTATTAACTATTTTATTATGATTTAAATCAACTTATTATATATATATATATATTTAAATCAAAGCAAATGATATTGTTATTACATGAAAAATAAATAAGATTGCCAACCATTTTTAATAAAAAAAACATTTTCAAACCAATTAAAATTAAAAATAGGTATGTATTTAACTGGAACATTGTACATATATATGTAATAAACATAGTACATTTGACAATTACAGTAATACAGTTAATGTTAATTATCGTTAAAATACTTCAACCAAAATAACCATTTTCCTGGTTTATCAACTCTCCCTGTATTTCCAGTCCGAAGCTACTGAAAACTATTTTAACTGAGACCGAAGAAGCAATTGTATAAAGAAAGGGGTGCTAATAATTCACTAGTACGAAATACACAAAATTAAAATATTTTAGAAAAGTAAACATCAACATTAAAAATTTATACCTAACGTGCACCAAGAAAAGAATTAAAAAACATGGTTTTATTTAAATCAATATTTTATTTTTTTTTTAATAAAAATTTCGATTTGTCCAACTATGGTAAAAACGTTATACCTATACTTTTTGAATAGTATTTCATGAATGCACTCATACAATATCTCCTGGCGGTAATCCAAAAACAGAACTATCTAGCATACAAAAAAAATATTTTTACAGTCGGGTTATTCTTTTACATGGAAGAGATGCGCGAGTTCTCTCGCCTTCTCTGGTCTTTCTTTCATTTTGTTCTTGTTTTCATTTTTTTCTGATAGATTAAGCATTTTCAATCATATCATGAAATTTTATTTTCATTATACGGATCACATAATATTTATACTCTGACAATATAAAACCAAATATAAAAACAAACAGAAAACCGATCTGAGTCTGTCCTTGAGCGCATAGCGGCATTTCGTTTTATTTGTGCGCCCAAAATTTAAACTTTTTGCGGAGGGTTGTATCACTTTAGACACGAAAATATACAGACAACCCTATATATTCTTAAAACACAGACTAGGAGCTTTCGATTGGTATATATTTTGTTTCATTAAACAGCCGGTGAAGTTGTACGCCAACAATATAAACATTAATGTTTTAACAACCTATGTTCAGAACGCCCTAAGAAGTGACAACCCTATACATTTTTACTTATCAGTTTGTCAGTTTCCAAATGGTATATTGTTTATTTCATTAAAAATAATTAATCTTTTTAATATATAATTAATGCCGTTAGGACCCAGCTTTGATTAGCCAAACAAGCCAATTAGTATTAGGATGTGCATGGAACACATGTTTAAATGCAATTTGATCTATTAACATTTGGGTGAAGGTACTTTGCAGTGGGATCTTGGACTAACAGTTTTGTAACTATAACAATAAGCTGCATTGAAAACTTTTGGGGGCATTTAGTTCACGTTGAATTACATCTTGTAATTATATTGAATTAATATATATTTTGACCTCAAAATAAATATAGTATTTAAGTTCTTCGAATTTATTATACCGTATTTTGATTATTATTTGTGTACACCTTTTGTTTCATATTATAAAATGCCACCAAAATTAGATCAAGAATTATCTAAATTAACAGCTAAGAGAGAGATTATATTTAGGTGCATTCAATTGTGTTATGATGCGGGAAAAGCTTTGGATGCCAATAATACCGATCTTTCAAACATGACTAACTTTAAAGTCAGATATTCTCGTTTTAAGGAAACTAGTGATGAATACCGTAATATTTTACATCACATAGTTGACATACAACAGCAACTGAATACACAGACGCTACCTATTTATGAATATTTAGAGTCTTAAAAGTCCTAAAATAGAATTAATGAAATTTGATGGGGGAGACTTAACTTTGTGGCCTATGTTTTATGAAAATTTCAAACATTTCGTGCATATTAAATCGGAATTATCTGATGTTGAAAAATTGCAATATTTATTAAGTAGTCTTATAGGTAAGGCCTTAAAAACTTGTAGTGCCATTGAGTCAATACCAGATAATTATTCGATCATTTGGAAATTACTTGAAGATACATACCAGGACAAAAAATATCTGGCTAATTTGTGTATCGATCGTTTATTTAATTTTCGTCTTCCATCAAATTCAAATCAAAATCAACTCTAATCGTTTCTAGAAAAATTCCATACAAATGTAGTTGCTTTACAACGTTTAAAAATTAATGACCTACAGGACTATATTTTAACTCATCTAGCGATGACAAAACTTCCGCTTGAAGTTATTAATTCATTTGAATTAATTCGGGATAAAACCGTGTTACCAAATTATAAGGAACTGATAGAATTTATCAGATGTCAAAGTAAAACATTTAAATTTGATAAACCAGAAGCACATAAAAGTACTAGTCCTAATTATAACTATCCGAAACATTCTAATGGTTATTTATGCAACAAGTACAAAAAGTAAGTGTTTATTGCACGCGATGTGAAATTGCCCAACGAGGCCGTCAGGCCGAGTAGGACAACACGTTGAGTGCAATAAACATTTTTTGTACGAGTTGCATACAATATTTGTTCTAATTAAAAAGTAAAACTAAAAAATGTTTTATTTAGATGACACTTGTAGGAACATATGACGTCGATTTGAACGTTTATGTTTGTCATTGTCACAAAACCCTGTAGTAGAATGACAGATAAACACACTAACAATTTTATTGCATTAGAGCAATAAAGAACCACTTTTTCCACTAAATATAGTTCAATAAAGTTTTGTTTTTTGCATAAACGTAGAAAAAAGTTTTTTCATTGGCAATCAAAAACCCGGTAATAAATCTTTTGATAGTAACAATAAAACTAATAAATATAGTTACATTATTTGTAATGATACATTTCACGTAGTGTCACAATGTAATAAATGTTTAAAGTTATCCCCGAATAATAGATTCAAATTAGCCAAAGAGAAAGGGTTGTGTATCAATTGCTTGAATCCTTATCATAAGCTCGTAAATTGTCTTTCTCAAATATGTTGTAACAAATGTAAAGGCAGACATCATTCTTTGCTGCATTTTGATCAACAGTCAACAGTCAACTTCAAATCGACCTGTTGCTAGCACTAGTACAAATCCAGCACACATTGTAGAATGTGCAGATGCTGAGGTAGTGCACACGTACCAGTACACAAAAAATAATTCCCAACCTACTCTGGTTTTCTTGGCCACTGCTGTTGGTTACGCTGTCGATATCTATCTCTAAACACTTTAAAAAAATAAGACTTATTGGATTCTGGCAGCCAATCAAATTCTTTAACCGTCAAGTGTTGTAAACAATTAGGTCTAAATATTAGTAAAACAAATAGTTCTATTGAAGGGCTTGATTCTTCTATACAAAATGCTACAGGTTATTCGCGTTTATCTTTTTATGGACAATTTGAACCAAAACCGAAATATTCCATGGATGTTTTTATCATGAATAAAATTACCGATAAACTGCCTTCAGTGTTCGTAGATAATACAAAACTGAACGGTTTTTACCTTTAGCTGATGAAACTTTTAATCATCCCGGTGAGATCGACAGAATTATAGGTGTTGATCTTATGACGCGATTATTAAAATCTGATAAGGTTGTTTGTGGATCAGGTGGTCCTGTAGCATTGAACATTACATTGGGTTATGTAATCATGGGAAAAATTCCGGTTATTTCTCAAACGGAGTTGCCGCAAGCATTTTGCGCTTTTGAATATTCTCCCGACTTAACAAATATGTTAAATAAATGTTTTGAAATTGAAACTTCCCACCACTTCAGTCTTAAGATGAGGTGGAGTGTGAAACCATTTATTTATCGACGTACAGTAGGGATAACGCTAGTCGTTATACCGTTGCTGTTACTACCTTACCTTACCTTACTATTTAGGAAATTCCTATGACATAGCACGTCGTAGGTTCTTTTCAAGAAAGAAAGTTGGAAAATAATTTCGATCTTCGTATGGCTTACAATAAAGTCATGCAAGATTATCTCGATTAGAATCATATGACTTCAGTAACAAATATTGATTTGGCAGAGTCATCTTATTATATTCCTCACCATCCAATATTTAAAGAGAGCAGTTCGATGTTTCGGCTAAATCAGATAATTCGTTGTCATTAAATGACTTATTATACACTGGTCCAAAATTACAAAAGAAAATTGTTTCGTTGTTGTTAAACTTTAGACTTTTTCCGATTGCTTTCACAGCTGACATCAAACAGATGTTCAGACAAATTCCTCTTAAACCTAATCAGGTTAAATATCAACGTGTATTGTGGAGATTTTCTCCCGAGGAACCATTATCTATTTATGAATTTCGTGTCGTTTATTTTGGCGTTAAATCATCCCCCTATCTAGCTCTTAGAACCGTGCAACAATTGGCACAGGATGAGGCCCATAATTACCCCTTAGCATCTAAAATTGTACAAAATAGCTTCTACGTTGACGATCTCGTATTTTCTGTTGAAGACAATTCCAAAGCCGAAAAAATATATAAGGAAACTATCAATTTGTTTAAATCAGGTCAATTTGAGTTAGTCAAATGGTCCAGTAACTCGCAGAATCTAATGGCTAAAATTCCAGAATACTTTAAAGCAGTTGACCCACTCGATTTTGATGAAACCTTCAGGGTTTTAGGTCTTATTTGGCATCCTTCGACAGATAATTTTTCGTTTAGGCTAGGTGATTTTAAGCCATATTGTAAACCTACCAACCGTTCAATATTGTCAGCTTTTGCTTAACTTTTCGACGCGTTAGGTCTAATATCCTCAGTTATTATGTACGCCAAGCTTCTTATAAAAGATTTTTGGTTGCGTAAATTAGATTGGAATGACATCCCACCAAGAGACTTGAAGTCACGTTGGATATTGCTTTATAGGGAATTAAACATTTTAGACCCTAACCACTATTCAGTGCAGGAATGAGGGAAACCTCATTAATTAGGGGGGTAGTCAAATATCAACCGGTATCAATCTCTCACATTGACCCAAGCCAACATTCTTCCACCCTACCATACCTGCAGAGAGGGCGCCAAACCTCTCCACGAATATAGCTTATATACGGTCTACCGGCAGCTGGGCTCCAACCAACACCGATCAGTCACCTCGATTCAAGTACTGACGCCTTAAACCGCGCGACCACTGACCGATATTATTATATTATATTACATGTGCAATGGTTTGTGCTAAGTCTAGAGTAGCTCCACTGAAATCGTTGTCTATACCCAGACTGGAACTGTGTGCAGCTGTTCTCTTAACCAAATTGCTTAATTTCGTTATCATTACATTTCAGTCTCGTTTAACAATTTCTAAAATATTCGCGTTATCCGATTCAACAGTGGTTCTTCATTGGTTAAATTCTTCTCCCCATCGGTGGAGTATTTTTGTTGCAAACCGACTAGCCAAAATACAGCATGATCTACCCAGCTGTGAGTGGCGTCATGTGGCAAGTAATTAAATGTTGTGGACAGAGTTTTTCGAGGTCTAACTCCGTCTCAATTTATGTCCACTCAAACAGATTGGTTTTCGCGTCGTTCTTGTATATTACTAGATGAAAATGAATGGCCTATCACAAAATTATTAGTCGAACCTAATTTCAATCTTGAACAAAAATCCATATCTTACGTCGCAGTCCATCTAGTAAAGTCGCGATTATATTTGGCTGCCGATAGGGTTTCGGCATACAATCGTTTAATTAATATAATCGTCTATGTTTTACGTTTCGCAAAACTTTTACCTAGAAATTCTTCTGTATCACTATCAGATGTAAGTCTGGCGGCGACCAGAGTAGGTAGAGGGTCACTTGAGCATGGGAAAATTTGTAATTTGACACCTTATTTTGAAATTTGACAGTAGCGACCTAACCTAACAGAAAAAATGCGCAGTAGCGACCTAACCTAAATTTAAACTGGAGAGATTTAAAATTAGGCGGGAAATTCAAACTAAGGAAAAAGGATCTAACCTAACAGAAAGAATATGCCCAGTAATGACTTAACCTATCAGAAAAAACATGCGCAGTAGTGACCTATCCTAAATTCAAACTGATGGGATATTTAAATTAGGCGGGAAATTCAAACTAAGTAAAAAGGATCTAATCTAACAGAAAAAAGATGCGCAGTAGGTTACAGAAAAAACATGCGCAGTAGCGACCTAACCTATCAGAAAAAACATGCGCTGAAGGTTACAGAAAAAACATGAGCAGTAAGTTACAGAAAAAACATGCGCAGTAGCGGCCTAACCTAACAGAAAAAACATGCTAGTAGGGACCTAACCTAACAGAAAAAACATGCGCAGTAGCGACCTAACCTAAATTCAAATCTGTTCCTGCGCAAGTTCCAAATTTCGGTAAATTCAAATCTGCGCATGCTCTATTGCATTGGAGAATCAAGCATTATTTGTGGACAATTTATTTAAATGAAAAAAAAACTTTACTCTGTGTGCGATTAGAACCCGGGACCTCTCGCATGCAAAGCAGGCACGTTACCACGAGACCACTATGACTATTACAAAAAGGTTATAGTAACTGCGTAATATATGAATCAGAGAGCGCTTAAAGGCGAGTAATATGTCAAATTGAAAAGTGACAGGAGTGGCGGGAAATTCAAACTAAGGAAAAAGGATCTAACCTAACAGAAAAAACATGCCCAGTAGGTTACTGAAAAAAACATGCGCAGTAGCCACCTAACATAACAGAAAAAACACGCGCAGTACGTTACAGAAAAACATGTATAACGCGCCGATATCTCAGGGTTATTAACAAACAAAGAAAATGCGATTTAATTACCAAAAAAAATATTATGTGATGATAGGTGGCACGCCATAGGCCCTGGCTAGCTATTTCTAGTTTTAAAAATTGAAGAATAAAAAAAAATATAAACAAAACTAAGAGAGCAGTGCCTCTCTAAGAATTTAAGGCCAATAAACTAAGATTTTTTTTTCTTTAATTAGGGCGCCATGTGATTTAGTTAACTGCTCCTCTCTTGCATTACTTGAGGTCTCAAAAACCACAAAAGAGTTCCCCAAAATAAAATAAAAAAAAATAATTGACAGATACTACCAAAACTAACAATTTTCGTTTTCTCTTTTTTTTTATTTGTTCTCAGAATCAGAGTAGGAAGGAAACATTCAAATATATAACTTCGAAATAGAGAATCGGTATATTGCGTTAAATATGTGCAAATGAGGTTACGTCAAGTTCATTAGCAGAGACACATCTAACAGAAATCTAAAGTATCAGCGAAAGAATAACAATTATTGTTATATTACCAATAAATGGATATCCACGATTTGGTGTACAGCTGGTAAAAGTCGTTTCTCTACTTATTATTTATATATACATACACATATATCCATATATATATATATATATATATATATATATATATATATATATATATATATATATTATTAGTCACAATGTTGTGATCAAGAGACCACAAATTCACCCAATATACCAAGTATAGCTAAATTTAACGTAAGTACTAACATTATATTACATCTATTTGCTCTCAAGCGATATTTGTTGCTTAACAGTGGAGGGTTGAGTTTAGTGATAGATAAAGAAACATTAATATATAATAACAAACAAGAAAAATTGCAGAACTTGCACAACTTTCACTTATCTGGCCAACATCAAGAGTAAGCAGATTCCGGAAGGTCCAGCTGAGTCAAGGGTAGGTGAAATCCCACTTGAAGGTTGAATTCAACGTGTTTCTCCACGTGGTGAAGGTCTGTGGAAGAAAATGGCAGATCCTAAGTTCCCATCGGTTGGTATGATAGAAGTGGTCCTGAAGGTAGGTTACGTAGCACCTGAAGTAGGTATTATTTGCGAGGAGGACAGAACCCCGTAAAAAAAACCCTAGAGATGCAAAGAAAATGCGTTAATTAACGCTCAAGAACATGCAGGGTAAACTAGATAATTACTATGAAGTACCTACCTCTTTTATAGAGGGTTTTCTTGAGTTAGAAGGTGGTAGAACAATATTCTCCAAGATGGTATCGTAGAAGAAGAAAACTTCTTCTGGAAAATTCTCCACCAATAGATGCAGAAGTAGAGCGGACGACACAAAAATCCCAGAAAGGCTATACTTTTGGTAAATCAATAACCAACACCAAAAGTAAAATAATTTGGCACAAAATCACTTCAAATCTTAATAAGGGTGGTACCAATTACCACAAAAGGTTTTGGCCAATATGTCATACACCACTTAACAGCAGTAAAACTAAGTGATTTTTTCCAAAAGACTCAAGGTTGTTTTTAAAAAAACTATTTGGAGGGAAATAGAATAAATACCAATATAATAGAAAATAATTAACCTTAAAATTAGGAATACCAACCTACTAACGGGAAGCATTATCCACACCCAAGGGTGGGAATAAGGAGAATAAATTAATAATTAATAACGGGTTTTAAAACAGGTGAAATTTGTTAAAGATGAAGATAATATTATAGAAAATATGGGGCAGAGTTTTTATTAGTCGCACGGCGTCCATGAACAACGAACTAGGCGTGAGGAAGACAGATAAATTAGGTGATTTATTTCACTTTCCATACAAATAATAAAATAGGCAACTTAAAATACTTAGATGTAGGGTTCATTGTATCTAGCGCCGTATTAATTAAATGGAACCGTTACACATGTGCAGTAGACTAAAGATCTGCAGCGACTTGGAGTGGTAGCGTTATAGTGACGTCACACACACATGCACTCTTACAGGTTTTCAGGACTTTGTGGGGACGCCAGCTATAGACCGATTTCTGGGGACTTCGGACTTACGAATAGAACCCGATGTAAAATTGTTTACTGGTCACGTGTATCAATTCACTTCGCTTTAACACTCTGTAGAATTATCATAAATCGAGAAAATAACTTGTGAGGACGTCCTCGTAATCGGGTTTGTGTATCTGTGTGAAAAATTGTGGGGACAGTCCCCACAATCTGGTAGTGTCTATGTATTGTAGGGACCTTCACACACACTTTTTATTTACACTATTGCCAAATCTTCCCCGTCCCCACAAGACGGACGTGTGATACCCACTGTGTATTTTAATAATTTTAATTTTGATATTACGTTTTCGTCCTGTTACAGAAAATTAAATACCTTTTGTTAAATTGAATCTTTCAATGGAGTTATTGGATTAAAGAAAATTTTATGAGAAACATTTGCATTTTTTATTTGCACTGGAAACTTAAGCAGAGCTATTATTATAAATTAATAATAAAGCCCATGACAACAACAAAAACTAAACTATGTTCATAAACTCCACCTAAATTGTGAGGACTTGTGCATGTCCACATAATACTGTCAGTCTTCACAAGTATAGCAACGACAATGCTCATATGTGTGTGTGTATCCCCACAATTGGCGGAAAATTCACTAGTTTATGTATTTGTGTGATAAATTGTGGGGACAGTCCTCACAATTTGAAAATGTTTATGTATTGTGGGGACCTTCACTCACATCTCTGACAAACCGTCATAGTCTATGCACAATTATTAAGGGTACATTTCAGAAAATATTCTTTTTATAGAAAAGGAACGTCGTAGTTTCCATTTAGTTAAATTTTAAATTGTATGGATTTGTGTAAGTCCACATAATCCTATCAGTCCCCACAAGAATAGAATCAACAATTCTCATATGTTCCTACAATGGGCGGAGAACCTACGTCAATTCACTGTGTGAAAAATTGTGGGGACAAACCATTGCCATTGCTTCCGTAATATGCCATTTTTTTTGTAAAAAGCCAACTATAAATGTAGGTAGGCCGTTATTTTAATATTGTGTTTGCATTTAAAATTCAGGGATTGATTCATCCCAATAAGGCAATGCTATAAATTTAAAATATAGTTCAATAATTTATTATAAAACCAATACTTTTAGATAAACACTAAACAATTCTTCAGTGATTTCAATTGAAAAATAATATTTTGTAAAGAGTTAATAGTTCTTTAAATTAGCTATCTGCAAATTGTCACATTTTGTATTTTAAATTGAAAAGATTATTGTGTGAGATTTTGGTATTCTCGATGAATTTGTTATGTTGTTAAGAGTTCCTACATATCGGATAAAAAAAATTTGCTGGATTTTAATTCATTACATAATGGACATGGAAATTAGATAAATATGGAAAACCGCAAAACTCGTCATCTAAATAACTATGTCTCTAAATTGAAATTTAAATTTATTCCGGTTGATTTACCTACTAGAACTAGGACTCGAAAGAAATTGTGAAAAATAAAAATATTATTACATGGGTATTGCCAGTAAGATTTGATAAGCAGTTTTGAACATTAATTTGTTAATTTGTATTAAAAAATTTATCTACCTGTTTTTATTGTTGGATTTAGGTCTTCAATTTAAATCCTATAGTAGACATCTAACTGTCGATTTTATAAAAGACTGACTATAGCCTGTTTGGAAATGAAAGAGAGTAATAAAACCCCGAGATAAGAACCGGCCATGGGCTTGGTAAAATTTTATTTCAGGTAATTATCGTAATTTTATTTTAAAAAAGAAATACCAACGCTAAACAAAATTTTAAGTGAACTTTCAGAGGACAACGATTTGCCAAAAATCAGTAGAAGCAAATTATCGGCCGCCTTACGAGAGTTGAATTTTTGTTGGGAAAAGCAGAACAGGAAGTCAGTTCTTATCATCAGATGAAATTATTGGTTGGCGAACATCCTACTTAAGATTAATTAGAAAATTCCATGACGAAGGGAGGAATATTTATTATCTAGACGAAACTTAGGTCAACGAGGGATATACTGTAACAAAAGTATGGCAAGATAAAAATGTAAAAAGTTTTCGACAAGCATTTTTGGATGGACTTTGGATGAAGACATGAACGTAGATGTTTTCGAAGAGTATTTTACACAGATGTAAGATCTTATTCCTCCGGGGTCTGTAATTATCATAGATAATGCCAGTTGCCATTCACGGCAGACCGAGCAGACGCCTACGACTGCTTGGAGGAAAACCGATATAATTCAATGGTTATCCGGATTTCGCCATATTTCTTTTGAAACAAATATGGCGAAAAAGGAACTTTCGACACTTGTCAATTTTAATAAAGATCAGAAAAAAATATGTTATCGATAAAATGGCAACAAATAGCCAAATAACGGTACTACGGTTACCCCTTATCCAGCCCTAATCTTCTACCGGACACAGACGATGTTGTTCTGCATAACACTATCACGACAGTAATAGTATTAAAGAGTACCCACCCATTAGTTTAAGGAGACTTCAACTACTTAAACTTCCCGAAATACCAAAAGAAATACGTTAACCTGAGCTCTACTATACGAATCCAAGGCAACATGACATCATAAAACTAAGCTAATCGGAATTCGAATCGGAACTACAATCAGGCGGATGTGATTTTAGATCTTTAATATGCCAGACCGAACGTTTTCCAGCTGAATCTGTAAGTTCATACGTCCATGGTGATACGACGTTAGAGATAGTGAAGGGGCCTACGAATTTCGGAGCCAATTTGGCTGCAAATTGTTTAGACGCATCGGAGAGCACATAATTGCGTCTCCACACTTTTTGATGTAAATGGAATTTTTCGTTTCGTCGTCGAAGATTATAGCGTTGACGACTATGCTTATGAGCCTTAGACAATCTAGCCTGAACATCCTTGAAAAGTTTACCGAAAGCTAACTTTCGGGTTTCAGCATCTACCTTAGGAACTTCAGAATCAGCAGGAACATAATTTTCACATTTACCATCCAGCGAAACTTCACGACCAAAATTGACAAAATTGGGGGTAAATCCAATAACTTCATGCAAAGTTCATATATACCTAGTTATCTACTCTCGTACATTATTTTACCGTCTTCTGAAAGGACGACAAAATCGATGTGTGTAAAAGCACGTTGGACGAGAAACTGCTATAGTAAGATAGAGTAGAGGGAGTAGAAAGTACGGCTTTAAGAGTGAGAGAGTGAGATTGAAGGCGGAGCGTGTTCTGGTCTGGACATTCACGTGCCGAATTATGCGTTTTTCTAGATACAGCCACATAGTGCGACTTAAATAAGAGTTGAGAATTGAGAAAACGCAGTATAAATAGTATAATACGTAGGTATACGCATTTTATTTAAGAATGAGTTAACCAGGGAATAAATACGATTTTTTAAAACACAATACTTAAAACATGTCAGACATTTGCAGGTATTAAATATTATTACAGATTTCCACATGACCACAAATTACCATGTGAATGGATTGCTCGGTACTAAATTAAGCTTACAATAGGTACATGGTTTGTCAAAAAATATAATTCTAATATTCTTTTAAATATTAATCAATTTAGGGTCCGCATCCAATTTGAATTGATACCTAATATTTTTTATTCCAGCTGTGAGGTTTTCAAGTGCTTCGATTAGCTTCCCTCTTCTCGTGAGTTTTTTTTTTTGGTGTTTTATTTATTTTTCGTATTATCGAATAGTTTGAATGATATGATTATAATATGTTGAGACCTTGTTAATAATTTTCGATTTAATGTCTCGTGCATAACTACAGTGTGTTCTGAAACTACTGCTCAAAGAGGAAAACAATTTATTCACTTATTACTTTTATTATTATTAATTACTTATTTTCAAAAACTAAAAACTGTATTCCCATCTGTACAATATTGTTTGAAAATGAATTCTTAATATAAATTCCGTTATGGTGCAAAAATTCTTCTTTTTTCATTATGATGTTAGATCTTTCCATTTAATTCCTTTTTTTCATAAATGACAATAAATAGTTAGGAAGATATGGTTAGTTAATAACATTTTTTATCGAGAAAATAATTAAACATAGGTACATTTTTTGTAAAGCACAATACTTACCTGAGATATTTTGTATACTATTTTATGTACATGCTTTTGCAATAATAATGACAAACCCTCAAAACAGTTTTTGAACTGCTGAAAGTTTTCAATAGATATTTCATTAAATCTCTATTGGTGAGTGAAACAACTAAGAACTTATGTTAAAAGTTGAGAGTAGATTTTATTACTCATACGTTAGCAGTTTAAAAGAAATCGTAAAATTCTTTTAAAGAGTGTCATTATTATTGCAAACAATTGTACATAGTTAACATGTTACATTAGCTACCTCCCTAATGTAAATTCAAATTAAGTTCTTCAAATTGTATGTATGCGAAAATTTATCTCAATACTAACCCTCTCTCCCTTAAGTGACTAAAAAATATGTAATCTGAGGGTACAATACAATATTTAAATTTTTCTTGTTTTTTTAGTGTCCTTAATAGTACCTTTAATATTTGAATTTTTGCAGTTTACGCGAATCCATATTCTCAAATTATGTTAAAGCTTTAAAAACACTGAATTATTTCTGTCAGTTAAATAATTATAATTAAATCATAAGTTCTCTTCTTCCAGAGTTTTCGGTGACTGGAATAGTAACGGAGATGAAAACAACATCAGTTTCTCAAAAATACCACATATTTGATCATTTTACGGCGAAAAATCCGGTTATATTCTTGTTCCTCTGACAAATAAATTTCTTGAAACATATCCCCAAAAGATATGTAAAAGTGTAATTTAGGATTTTATTTTACAGAACTTCTGAGATTTTATTTCCATATTAGAAAATGTAAGGGTCTAATAAATTCTGACTCTTGTAAATAAGAATACAGATTATTTATATGGGAAATTAAGGCACAGGGTTCAAACCTTTTTATCTGAAATTTTTATATACTGTATCATAGCGCATGGTAAACCCAAAAATTATTTAAATTACATTTTCTAAAGATATTGTACATATATTTTGAAAGATTTTTTGTAGTCATTGTCAAAGTGTCAAATGACTCAGTGCTTTAGATCGCTTACAGTAAGTATTCTAAAAATGTGTCGTATGACTATTTTGAGAAATATTTATGCAGAAGTATCTACTCAAAATACTATCCGGTACTATTTCCTTCATCTTTTAGTAAATTTTGGTAATCAGTTTGTTACAATTATTGATGTAATATTATATTATTTTTTATCATTAACAAATTTAATTATTTTACCATTCTGGAGTTATGGCAAATAAAATATCAAACATTATAATTCTTGACATTACCTTTACAACCAACAGTACAGGGAAATCCATGTGAAACCATTGTCACTATTCGATAAAATACTTAATTAAGTTTATGTTAAACTTATCGGGTACACCCTATAACACTTAAACTGGGCACCGTGTATCAAACTGTCAATTTGATTAGAAGAGGGGTGGCGCGGAGTGGGGAGTGAATCACTCCATTCATACTGTACACATTCTGTTTATGAATGACTGAAATCAAGAGAATTCATTCGCCTGCCATCTAGATTATATGCAGCGGCTTAAACTTTAGCTTATTCTACACAGATGGCGGGCCTGCGCTGGGTTGTAGATTTATACATTGGAAGTAGATAACTAGGTATATATGAACTTTGCTTCATGTCTGGAGGAACGTATTGCAAAACCGATCGAATATAAATAGTGGTTCCAACTACGGTGATTATCTGATACATATGCGGTAAGCATGGTCTTTATCACACGATTGACTCTTTCCGTAGGATTACATTGAGGATGGTAGTTAGCGGTATACGCAATATCAATATTGTATGATTTAATCATCGTTTGGAAAAGCTTACTTTTAAACTGGACGCCGTTATCTACTATTATAGTCTTAGGGGCACCAAACATAAGGATAATATGATCTTCAATACATCTCACGACACTACTAGCCGTGGCGATCTTAAGGGGAACAACATAACAAACTCACTAGAACAATCACACACAATCAAAATATAAGAATAACCCTTAGAAGTACGAGGTAGCGGACCTATTAAATCAGAACTAATTAACTGCCAAGGTCGGGTGGACATTGGAGTTTTACTCAACATATGACCTGAAGGAGGTTTTTGAAGTGGTTTTGTTCGAATACAGACTTCACAACGACGTATGTAGTTACCGACATCCGATCTAAGCTTAGGCCAGTAAAACTTATCAGATATTCGAGACACAGTTTTGTAAACACCAGCATGACCGCAACTAGGAGCATCATGCAGACTTAATTGTTTCCAGCCGTTTTTTCCTGGGGACTACTAATCGTCATCAGTCTTCAGGAACACCAAGATCGGCGTATTTAGGACGCACATACTTATACAATCGAGAGTCATCGTCAGCTCGCCACAGAGGATAACGATGAGGTTCACGTTGAATACATCTTAACATTTTAAGATACCATTTATCAATTTATCATATTTGTAAAACATTTACATCTGGAACGGCACGAGAGAGAAAATCTGGAACAGCATGTTGCGAGCCTTTACGATGAATAACCTCAAAATCAAACGGTTGCAAGCGCAACGCCCATCGAGCTAAACGCCCTTGGGGATCCTTCAATCGATGTAACCACAACAAAGAATGACAATCCGTAATTACCTTAAAGTGAAAACCCTCTAAATAATGTCAGAATTTCTCCAAGCACCAAATAACCGAAATCAGTTCTCTTTCCACAGCACTATATTTCTTTTCTTGATTGGTCAGCGAACGGGATAAATACAATATAACCTTTTCACCATCCTCGAAGTAAGTAACAGAAGAAGATTTCAAATTGACACCAAGCAAAACCGAATCAATAAGACGTTGCCAGGTCGCAAGTGCATTGGTTAAACCAAATGGCATAACCTTAAAACGATACAGTCCATTCGGAACCGTGAATGCTGTGTAATCTCTTGATGATTCAGCGACTGGGACCTGGAAATACACACTGCGAATATATAGGCTACTGAGATATTTACAATCTCGCAAACTATCTAAAATAAAAGAAATTAAAGTCAAAGGATAAGCATCTTTACGAGTGACAGCATTAAGCTAAGTCTATAGTCTGCACAGAAACGATTGGTATCGTCCTTCTTTTTCACAAGACAAACTGGTGAAGACCACGGACTTATACAATGCTCTACGATGTCATCGTCCAGCATTTTCCTAATTTCTTCGTCGATAACTTGTTGCTTGGCCGGAGAAACAGCGTAATCTCATGTTGCACAAGATGAGTACGACCTTTCGAAGATTCCATTAATTTCTTATTCTTTGCGATTAGCGCATCAAGAGCTTCCTTCTGTGAAGGGCTTAATGAGGAACTACTCTGAACACTATCTATTCTAGTCGCTGGATCGGATTCAGAAAAATACCAGATACGTTGCTTGAGATCGGAGAGAATATCCATGGATATCAAAAAATCTACACCTAGAACTAGCCTATGAGGAAAATCAGCAACTAAAACATCTATGATTCGAGTCTTGTCCATTAGACACACAGGAGTCGGAAAGTAACCCATAAGACTGACTATTAGCAACTGTACAAGCTACCGAGGCAGGTTTAAGAACTAAACCAAGACGTTTCAAAATTTCATAACCAGGGCCACCTACAAAAGTTCTGGAAGCACCAGAATCTAACAAACCAACTATGGGACAACCCAATACAGTCACTTGTCACACAATACAGTCACTAAGTACGGACGTTGATCACCTGTCACCTGAGCAAGAACAAAATCCAAGAAAACTTTACGTCTAATAACTGTTTCATCACTATTACTAAAATTGTTGGTCGAAGAACTATTCGAGGGAGGAACATAACGACCTACTAGTGCCTCGCGGGATCGTTTCCCGTAGGAGTACACTTAGGACATTTCCTAACAGTAACACCTACTTTACCATATTTATAACAAAAGACTCTACGAGCTGCAGAACAATTACGGAACCCATGGCCTAGTTGATCACAATTATAGCACTGAAGATTGGAATTGCTACGTACTACATTCACTTCTGCCGTACTACTCGAAATAGATCCAGATTCACGAGTACCAACATACGCAAAAGCAGGTTCAACATAGGTATTCCTTTTCCTCGCAGGCGGACGATAATTGTCGGCTCTAAACTTTTTCTTCTCCAACTTGAGACATTCATCTTCGAGTTTGGACAACGAATTTACAATAGGAAGCTGCATAGTATAAAACGGAGCTAAATTCTTGGTAATTAACCTCAGTTCGAAACATTGAGAGCAGACAGGAAAAATATTCAATAAAACTTTCAGCAGAATCTTGGGTACGAGACAGAATTTCATCAATCAATCTTTATAATCTGGAGGTTCATAATGTTTAATTAGTAACTGATGTAACTCATCCCAATTAGAAACACGAAGTCTATTCAAGCGAAACTAAAGACCTTCGAAAAGATCTATAGCTGACTCAAAAAGTTGATGCACACTGACATTTCGAGCTACTCTAAGTTCTTGAACTCTTTCTAGAAAGTTATGAATTGACATTCCTCTGGGATCACCAGAGAATTTTAAATTCCATTTTTTAACAGGCTGAAAAGAAGAAGGTAGGCGAGTAGAATTGAGCACGCACACGGCTGCATTATTGCTACTATCATCCTCGACCTCATCGGACACTTGAATTGAACCAACACTCTCAGAAAACATTGACTTAAAACCTACAGTAACACTAGGTGAAGCAAAATTATCAAGGGAATCTAATAATGCTAAAGTACTAGACAAATAAGTAGAACGCTGTTGACTTTGTTCAGGGGTCAACGAACTAGTCGGCATTTGATTAATACGATGAAGCACATGATATAATCTACTTCTAATAACTTCAGGAGTCTGTTTAAGAGCACCAGGAAAATATTTATCTAACAGCGCTTGTAGTTCTTGATTTTTACTACTAATTATTTTTAACTCATCATCTACATTTAGATTATACTCAGGGTAACTTAATGACGTATTTGCTTTTTCAAGTTTTAGCAAAGGTCTCAAACAGGTACGTAGTTCATCTACTGTTTTTGATTCCTCGCAAGTGACTCCGTGTACAAGTAATTCGAAAATTAACTCATCTTTCTTTAAACGATTAATGTCCATTTTAAAAGTTGTAATAATGCAAGATTCAAGCTTGAAAAAAAAGTTATCTACTACTGCACAAATAAAATTACTTATGCAAAATGTAAACTGATTAAGTCAGTACAGATTTAAACACTCAGTATAGTCGACTACTGCAAAAGTTACGGCTAATGTGTGACTACTTTATTATCAAAATGACTAAGTAAACGTAAAACAGAAATCACCCCCTAAATAACAATAAGCGAAGCGAGCTTCAGTTAGCGCTTATAAAAACAAAAATTTTCAACATACAACAATCTAAAATTGCAAACGTACATAAATCTAAACTAAAATACCAAATACAGAACAACAAATGTATTAATCTTCAAGAAAAAAAATCTCAATATATGTTCAAAATTCAGAATGAAACCGAAGTATAGTAGTAATAGACATATAAAAAAAATTATACGTATATTGTATACATTGTATATTGCACTTAAAAAAAGGAATACTCTTCAAGCTTCAATTTAGTTTAGTTGGGCGCCATTCTGCTACCACAGCCTCTGATAGAGGTTGGTTATAACACTGGGCAAAAATTTGGTAGCAAAAAAAGTTTAATATAAAAGACACAGTTCTCACTAAGGTCGACCCAGGCGGCCTAGTGCGAGGTCTAGCTCGATGACGTATTTCTCAGGATTGTTCAGTGGCGGTGGTCTGCCAAATTGCCCAGGGAACAAGACGTATACTGTCATACTAAAATAAGATAAAGACAAAATTAGAGCTTGAGAACTCTTACAAGAATATTCCTTCTTTAATACGGTGGTGCAATAAAACTGCAAAACTTCAAAATAATACTCAGTATATTTGCTGGTTGGAGACGTTGACAATACAAAAGTGTTAAGTAATGTCTGAGTTGATAACAAAGTGCTAGATAAAAAAAAGTAATAGCTGATAGCGTATTGGCAATATGGTGTAATGTAATACCAGTCTGCTAGACTGGGTGATAGGCTGAAGGCCAAAATAGATCTTAATTATCTATTAAGTACAGTGTGTGTGTGCCACTGAGAGTGTGTACAGAACCCAATTGTAGCTACAAGTGGTTGACAGTAAATTTCAACGCTACGCCTTAAATGTAAGTGCTAAGTGTTCTCAATAAAAGTTATATCTAAACAAAAGCATGTATACCTAAGTAAAAGGTTTCCAAGAACGTTATAACTGACACAGAAATATACTGAATGGGTGACTAATTCACAGTCAAGAAAACAGGTGAAGCCTGAACGGTAAGCTAATAATTTTTACTTGTAAATCTATAAATATACAGTATACACTCTATATGTATTATCCAAATATAATACGTTACACTCGCATATGCGAAAAGAACAGAGCATAATATAGTGAACGTCTAAACTATGATACTTATCGGTTTCACAGGAGGTTGGCAGATGTCTACGCTGTACTGTGGCAGCGATACGCTCTGGCTTCAACGGCAAGACAAGGAGTACTCGCAGCTACGATGAAATGAACCTCTACAGGCTCTTACTGGTAGGACAGCATTCGTGTACTAGATGACTGGTTTGGAGTACTCGCAGGATGCCAGGGATGATTGGAACTCCCCAAGAAATGGGCACGCCTCTGGAGACGAAGTACTCGCTCGTGAACTCGTGAGCCAAGTAATGGGACAGCCGGTATCGTGGCGACAACAGTCGTAACAGAGGAACTCAAATAGCAAACAAAAATCTAGTTACCAAGGGTTTCTTTTCCAAGCGCAGAAGCGAACAGGACAAGCCTCTGGTTGAAGCGGGATCATAGTTTCCACTAACCGGAGCCAACAACAAGCACACAGGGACTTGATGTTCAAAAGCCAACGTGGTCGGTTACATTTGTTGCACAATTCCACAAGCTGGTAAGATTCTTTATAAACGTACAAAATACTATAACCAAATAACTCCACAATAATGGGGAATCTGCACACTCAACGTTGATGATAAATCCCTTTATTGATGCTTTAGAATTAAAGCGATATTTTTTCCCAACGTTGAATACAGCAAAACGTTCAAGCGTGCATTAAAAGTTGAAGAATGACAGCGACAGCCGTTGCCTTTGAAAACCAGTGATCAATCGAATACAGAAAACCCATAGAATGCAGTATAACAGAAGATCTTTGAACAACATCACGCAAAGGATGTGTTCCACGGTCAAAATAGAAATAAGTATATCTGGTTGCATACGGATGACAACGGTAATAAATGGATATTAATGACAGGTGTTGATTGTTGATGGTGATTAAAGTAAACAAACAGTGGTGTTTGACATATGCAAACGTTAAGTGATCATGGTACGATGTATATATAATAACCAATAAAATGATGACAGAATTTATACTAATTTAAGGTAACTGTTAAAGACATCAAAATGAAACCGTAACAATTTAACATGCTTAGTCTATGAGAAAGTACACAAGTATCAAGCTTTAGTAGTTCATGAACTTCGAATATGAAAAGTTCGATGTACATATTATATTTGGTGATATGTAACCTTTTAGTATCTTCGTAGACCAATTGGGTAACTCTAGCGTAATCCCCACAAGAATGAGTCACAGGTTCATACTCATCTGACCAACCTTGTATGTGTGCTTGAAAGAAATCTGATTTTAAACGTTGCAATAGGTCCAGGAGAGTACGCCATTCATAGGTAGAAAACTACATTTTGGAACCAGTGACATAATTCCGCATAATTATTGCAGCGCTAAAAGATCTAACCGGACTTAAACTACACTGAATCTGAATATGGTCATTAAGAGGGAAAGCACTATTTAGTAAATATTCTGTTCCCATCGTGCAGCTTCTTCATATTTTTCGATAATTTCATCCAAAGCTTTCATATACTGTTGATTGGATTTTTCGATAATTTCATCGGCGACCTTTATATCACTATTGCTGTTACTGCTGCTGCTGTAAGGATCATCCACACTTACATAGGACATTTTTACTTAAGAAATTTTGCTTTTATTTTGAAGACGTACAACTTGCTCGCTCGACGACGAACGAGAATAGACTAAATGACGTTGGTGTTCGCAATCCAGCTATTATGTTTCTTATCTTATCTTTTGAAACCTCACTGTGTTTAACTTTTAAATAATAAAAAGTAATGAAATTAAGTAAGATGCATCAGTTAGATATTCTTTAATTAACACAGCCAGCAACAGTTACTTGGAATCACTTTGATCAAAGTATGAACAAGGAACATGTTTTGATCCATCAGCACCCTCAAAATAATCCTTAGTTTCACATGTGAAACATTTTCTGTTTGGTAGGTCGCAATCTCCACCATATTGATGCACTTATACTTTACTGGAACAGGCATATTGCAATTAATAACACTTCCGCTCAGCACGATTCTAATTTGATAATAATTGAAATAACTGAGCGTCACCTACTTTTATAACAACCCATACACTAAACAGGCTATAGTGATGAAAATAAAACTTTATTTTATAGTAATAGACATGCAACAAAACCTTTCATAGTAAATGCGTGATCAATTATTATTGTCTAAAACACTATTTGTAATAAATCCAACCCAATCTGATTTTCTTGCTTTTTAAATCCATCAGGATCCATAAGTATAATGGTTTTATTATTAAGTTAAAAACAACCCGCTTTTGACCACTAATTGTATCAGAAAAAAATCTATGAAACAATAAACTTCAAGTGCTAAACACTTTCGCTGGCAGTAAAAATCAGATTACCTGTAAAATTAGCTAATTTAAAATAATGTTTATTTAAAAGACATACTTGCTTACCTTAAAATAATCTTAATTTTAATGACTTTTATTTTATTTTTTAAATTCTTTCACTAAAATATTGGAATAAAATACACAATATATCTTTTTGGATAACTTTATTTTGAAAACGCCCTTAGTTTTCAATGTATTTGCGCTCGAGTTTGTATCAGTAGCGTCGAAGTCGTTTTGTCTTTTCTTTTATATAATGATGGTTATGGTGGTTTCCCTTTATATATAGGCGGAGGCATATATATTTAGCGTTGCTGTTGTTGTTGTGACTTACACTTGCGGTTTAAAATATAATTTGAATGTTGAATTTTATTTAATGTAATAAGTATTATTATGTTGTATTAGCAACGACGACGACGACTAACGAAACAAGAAACTGATAAGTGCGAACGCGAAAACAGGAAACCGTTAGAAAATAATTTGCTCTGGTAGGAAACTGATAACTGATAAAGTTGAAAGATATGAAACAAGAAATTGAGATTTTTTCTTTTTATTGATAAGATTATACAGTTAGATTGCTATAGTAGCGTCAAGTTTTCCATGACATAAAGTACAGAATTTTATAAACTTTCCATAAATCCAACAGACTTCCACGTGGCCGCAAGGTAGGAAAATTATGTTTCGCTTGTGTCTTTGACATATTTTGCAAGATTTAGTTTCAACCGGTGCGCAGAATTCATCCTCAGGCACAGAATTTGGCATTACTTCGAGTGGTCACGCCAGACATTGTGCTTCTTAACAGGACTTATTACTGCACTTGACTACGATATACTAAATAATAAGAATGGCGTCTAATGATTAAATTTATCTTATTCATAATACTTTCGAAAGATTTTTGCTATACTCTTAAGTATCAAAGCAATTGTAGCAACTGTTATAAAGTAAATGTTGGATAGTTTGTAGGCTGTATTCTGGTTCACAACAATTACTAACGTTATAATATACCTTATTTATTGTATTGTAATAACTGTTTACTTAATTTATTGATATGCAAGAGCGTGAATGTCTACATGTATGCTACACAGCTCAAGCCACACTGGTTACAGTTTCTCGAGTCAGGTCAACGCGGTAGTGCCATATACGCGCAGACGTGTCCTGCGCTATTCACTCACTGTTGAAATTCAAACATCGAAGCTCAAACATCGCTCCCCGCCTTGAAGGACATCCTTCAATACATATATGACTTCACTTTGTGGAAGGCAGTGAACATATCTTCTTAAACGATCGTTTGATGGTACCTCCCTGCGTCCAAATGGTGGCTACCCGAGTTATTCCATCTTTACCTGGATGCAACTCCTCAATTCTCCTCAATAACCATTTGCTAGGAGGGGAATTATCCTCCTGTATCATCACTAGCTCATTCAGCTTTAGTGAGTCATAATTGTTTCGCCATTTCAAACGTTCCTGCAGCTCGGAAACGTATTCAAGTGACCATCTCGACCAGAAGTACTGCTTCAGCCTTTGCACTTATTGGAAGTGCGACAGTCTATTGTCTGGAACACTTGTCAAGTCTGGATCGACGACTGACGTCATAGGGCGGCCAATTAGAAAGTGGGAAGGGGTAGGAGGGGTATAATCTGATGGTTCACAAGAAAGCGGATACATGGGACGCGAGTTCAGGACAGACTCTATCTGAACCAAAAGTGTATAAAACCTCTCAAATGTTAGTGATGCATTTCCCGCGACACGTTTGAGATGAAACTTAGTAGTCTTAACGCCAGCCTCCCATAGGCCTCCGAAGTGCGGAGGAGGTATGAATGACCAGGATATGCCGTCATTTTCAATAGATTCAGTCAAGGTTTTTGAATTATTTTGCAAAAATAAACCTAACTGCTGTAACTCTTGATTTGCCCCAATAAAATTAGTTCCATTGTCGGAATACATTTGTGACGGTCTCCCACGATGTGCTGTGAAACGCCTAAGAGCAGCCAAGAAGGCTTCGATGGTTAAGTCCGCGACCTTGCCTATCTCGAATCATAAAGGGTCCTGCGTAATCTACACCGGTTGTAAAGAACGGTGGGGCTGGATTAGGTCGCTTGCTAGGTAGGATGATAGGATTAATCGTCTTAGGGTTATACTTAAAACAACAGATGCAATTATGATAGATTTTACGAGCTAAATTTCTTGCACCCAGTGGCCAGAATCGTTCATGCACGCTAGCTAATAATAACTGTGGCCCTGCGTCTAGAAGACGATTGTGCTCACGTTCAAATAATAACTGCGTAACTGTCTGTTTAGAAGACAGAATAATTTTCTAAAATCAGAATTTTGGAGTCTGCCTCCTACTCTCAATATACTGTTTTAATCAAGAAAGGGATTAAGTTTTATAAGTTTACTATCCTTGCATAACGCTAGTGTTATTAAGAGCTAAAATTTCGTTCTTGGATGAGCTGTACTGTGAAATTTTAACAAGAATAATAAACGGCCTATTGATTTCACTGACGCATAATGGGTAGAAATTTCACCTTTCTTTGGGCCTTAAACAATTTTCTTTGAATCTAAAATAGTATGCAATCGCACGTTCTAATCTATTTAAATTTGAATATTTATTAAAATCTATAACTAAATTTTTAAAACAAACCATTTGCGTTTGCACTGTCGTCATCTTTTTTAATTCGGGTAAAGTGTGTTCGGAAGAGTATGTATCTGGCCAATGATCTCCATGCTCTCTTAACCAACTAGGACCAGATCAGATAGCTCTTGTATTACCGAAACACGATTTACCACGAATACTTGTAAAAGACTTGGAGATGTGTTCAACCATCCCAAGACAATTGTTGAATTACACCAGTAGAACGTCCCCTTTATAGACAAATTTAGAGATGTTTTAACCTGATCAATCAGTCTGACTAATAAAACTGCAGCCATTAGCTCCAATCTAGGCACAGTTTGAATTTTTACGGGCGCTATCTTTGACTTAGCGTATAGTAATTTCACTGATACTTCACCTCGTTTATTTTTTGACTTTACATGAATTTCGATAGATACTGCGTCCTTGCATGTCGCATCTATGGCAAGATTATTTAACGAAGTTAAGTCATCGCGATACTGTATCCATCTTGTATGCAACGAGTGAGTCAAGGAATTGTCCCATCCTATTCCTTCTAACCATATATCCCGCAAAATAATTTTAGCTATTATGATAATTGGACTGAGCAAACCGAGAGGATCGAAGATTTGAGCAATCTCCGACAAGACTGTTCGCTTCGTGATGTGTATGTTAAAGTCGGTACCTATCTTATACAAAAGATTGTCTCTCCGATTGTTCCAAATTAATCCCAAAGTTTTAGTGTTTTCGTTTGCGCCCAAGTCAATTACGTCTGTTTGATCGGTTGTCTGAATACCTGTTGGATATCCATTTGCGCAAGTGGAATCCCGCCTTGGCGAGTGTTTCTGAAACATTGTTCGGTAATACAATTGTTTCCCTACCGTATCGCAATCTGTCAACAGGTCATCAACGTCCTTAATAACGCGAGATACCTCATGAATTTTTCATTCGCATTCTATACCTAGTTAGTACAAACACCTAATTGCCAGGAACGAAGCGGATCGCGTGCCGTAGGTTACCGTTTGTAACTCGTAGATGTCGATTGGATTATTGTCGCGCCATAAAATTCTTTGCAACCCCGTTTGTTCGGGCCTTATATTAATCCGGTACATTTTCTCCACGTCAGAAACGACCACGAAATTATATTTACGAAAACGCACAAGAATCGAAAAAATATCGGATTGAATACTAGGTCCTGTCATCTGTAAACCGTTAAATGAGTAGTCGCTCGTAGTTGGACATGACGCTTCAAAAACCACGCGGAGTTTAGTGGTTGTGCTACTCTCCTTGACTACGCCGTGGTGTGGCATATAATTTGTAGGCTTGGTTTCACTATCGGAATTTACTTTCCGCATATGCCCTAATGACCAATACTCGTTCATGAACCCGACATATTTTATTTTGAAGTCTTCGTTACGTTTAAATTTTCGTTCTAAAGCTAATAGACGATTTTTTGCTGTTTCATACGAATCGCCCAATCTCTCCGTCCTGTCAAGTAACGGTATGGCAACCATGAATCGACCGTCTACGTCACGTGAGTAGGTGTCCAAAAAAATGTTTTTCACAAGCATTTTTCTCTGCAGACAATAATTTACGTTGTGGAAATTCTTCCAGCTCCCAAAATCTGCAAAGTTGTCAGTCAATATCAATATGCGTCGATAGATTACAGTACACCAAGTTATTTGAAGTCGTTTCCACGCGTCCCGACATAACCCATCCGAACTTTGTTTTTTGCAGATAAGGTCCTTGCTTGCCTAATTGTATTTGCCCTATACACATCACGTCCCAGAAACAATCGGCTGCGATTAATATATCTATTTCCGATATACGTCGAAATGTGGATCAGCCATTCTTATATTTTCAGGAATATTCAGGTTTATGTTTGTCAACCCTGAAATTAGGTAATATTCCTGTTATTTGAGGTACTACTAGACAGGACAGTTGGACTTAAAACGCGTTTATTCGTGACTGTACTCGTACATGACATTTACCCGTACATTCAGACTGTGTTTCGTTAAGCCCACTCACTTGATATTTAAGAGCGTTTTAGACAACCGCAATTTTTCACATAAATTTTGAGTGATAAAGCTACTTTGCGAGCCTGTATCTAATGCACGAGCCGTACGATTTTTGTTATTTGCATCGAGAACGTTTACAATCACAGTTGAAAGAAGAACTTGATAATCCCCTACTACGTTGCGTGCTGATAAACTAACGCTTTCTGGGTTAGAGTCCTTATTATTGTCATTTGTTTTGTCATTCGGTTTATTTTCGTCAACTTTATGCAATAAGGTGTTATGTTTCCCATTACATATTTTACACGACCTAGCATAGCAATATTTGTAAAGATGACCCGGTCTTAGACAATTTAGGCAAAGTCGTTTTTGTTTAACTTGTTCAATCCGATCTGTTATACTTAGTTTTAAAAACGTAGGACATTCTTAAATATAATGTTCTTTTTCGCAAAATTATTTTACTCTTTTATCACGTTTATATACTTGTAGGCCGTCTCAAATGTTTCACGTATATTAATTTGTGACTCAAAATCAGCGCTAAGCATTTCAATTTGACCCTGTACTCCTTCATATTCATAAAAAACATTGTAAAATCGTTCTAAACGCTGCTCTAGCTGTAATAATGTATTTTCGTCGTTAATCTTAAATGCTGAACATGTTAATTCTAAATTGTTAACGTATTTTTCAAATATAGTTACTTTTGCCTTGACTTAACATCTTTGTCTGATTAATTGTTCCATGATAATGATTTATACAATAACACTGCTAGCTCAGACAATTCTGTCCCTAACTGCATGCACTAGGAATGATATGAGAAGGACCCACCTTTGTTTTCACAGCCGCCGACTTCTTCGTTCTAGTGATTTTCAATCACGCTTTATTCGGCTCGCTTGGACCACTGTTGGATAGTTTGTAGACTGTATTCTGGTTCACAACAACTACTAACGTTATAATATACTTTATTTATTGTATTTACAATGAAATAACTGTTTACTTAATATATTAATATGCAAGAGCGCGAATATCTACGTGTATGCTACACAGCTACATTGGTTACAGTTTCTCGAGTCAGGTCAACGCGGTAGTGCCACATACGCGCAGACACGTTCTGCGCTATTCACTCACTGTTCAAATTCAAACATCGAAGCTCGAACAGTAAATAAGTCCATAAATTGTATGCATATCTGTTTTCGTATTCTCGGACGCTTCTAGTGCATCAGCGTATACGTCTTCATACTCAGAGCAGTTTAAGAAAGGTAACGGTCGCCAGGTATCGAAATCTCCAATCGATTTATCTTCAAAGGTTATTCTCAACTTGTACAATTTAGAATGTTCTGGAATCGCAGCAGCAAAGGTTCTCAGCTTTCCGCCATTAACTATGGCATGAGTCATCTGAGTTAACGTATGCGGGCACGTGTCTATGTCGCTGGAATTTCTGTAGTACACATACATTTCGTGTACGTTGTGGAAGTCATGTACGTACAACATATTTTGTAGTATTGTACTCAAGATGATGAAATTGGAACGTAGAACTGCCATTGTTGTTGTTGTTAAGCAGCAAGGCGACTATAAACGAATAAGGTACATAATGATTTGCAAAGTCTTATATTATATGGAGAGAGAGGAAATAAAACAGACAAAGATAAATAAGCACGTATATTAAGCTTATTGAAAGAAATACAATAATATTATAAAGTAATTGGTATTATAATTCTTGTAGAGGCATCCTTCGTTGCGGAAAATCGACGTGGATTCGTAAATACATCGTCCCACTTATCTCTAATGGTAATCTTCTGAAACTGTTTAGTCGGTGTAGACTGGTTAGCGTATCGGGCTATATCGAATTTTAATTTTCGAATGTTTTTAAGATGTTCATCTAAGGTTGAAGAATTTTGGCAGTTGTTTCAATTCGTCTCTTGAATCTAAGTCTGTCCACAGCGAAAAATTCCCAGTATCTACGTCGAGCTGCAGTGGACGCATACGCCCACGTTCTCATTTCGTACACTCTCGTAGATTTAGCGAAGGTAACTGTTTTCTTCATTGCGGTAATAGGTTGTACACCCAGCGGAAAAGATCCTCGCAGTTCCTCTTGCTGCATCTGATTGTTTCATTGTAACTGTGATACGAACAGCAGCGAGGCTCATCTAGTTTTACAAGCGGTGGGTGTTATCCCAGTAATTATTAAATTTTTCGACGTTTATCACATTGGGTTGTCGGTTGGATGTAGTATCTTCTCTAAATAATCTAGCTTTAGACGACCACTTAGATAAATTATATCAGCACACAGCAGATTATTGCCCAGTATAGTGTTCAACTTGCCGTAATCTATATCTCCAGATGAATAACAGATGCCGTTTATATTTTGTTCTGCTTATCTTACTTGTTTCTGATTCAACCGAGACAAACTGCGAAAACTCGTAGGTGGTTTCAGTAAATAATGGTTCACTTGACGCGCATCCTGAATCGTTATTTCCTTGAGATAAAATTCATAACCCCCCTTGGTACTCAGTAACATAAAACCCTCGATGTCTAAAACCACAACCTTCATCTCAGAGGATTATCAAACGACTAACATATTGGTTTCAACATCATCACATTTTTTATGCTAGATTCTTAACGATTTCGGTAAGTGGGAGGTGCTCCATGATACAGTCGTGTACGATTATGCAGTAGGCGCTGGTATTAGCGGGAAAACCACGGTAGCCGATTTTATGCTTTCGTCTCGCCTCGAGCAGTCGATGACGAAAAGACCGTGATTCTTAAAGGTGCCGCAATCTAGCAAATAAAGACTTCTTCTGCTGAATATTCGTGTAACTGGGATAAAACTCTATGTATTTGTAGTGAGCTTCGACGTAGTTGTTCTTAACAAAATTTAATTGCATTCTCTCGTTGGGGAAACTCTCCGTTTAGTATTAATCTGATGTCGATAATATTGATGTTATCAAAGCGCGTAGGATCGCCGTGAAGTTGTTTTGTTTAGACGTCTGGAAACCTACGATGACGTATCTGGGACTTTCGATCGAAGAAGTAGTCTTAACAGCTCAAATTTCTTTGGTAGCGCCGGTGGTGAGGGCAGGTAACATGCAAATCCCATTGTCTATATGGTATCAGTATAGGAATATCGGCTCTGATAGCTTTTAGTAGGCTAAGTAGGTTTTTGCTAGGGTACAGCCGTTTAATTTTAACCTAGACGTTTTGAATGTCCAGCGTCATTGTTGTGTGGTCGGTAGCAACCTTTTCCCTGACGAGAAAACAATTGGAATCGTTACTGTTCCTTATTAATTTGATGCATTGCTTGCTGCACGTCACCGCTCGGTAGTCGTTGAAAATATGCTTCAACGGAATGAGAAAATTAAAAGTTCCATCATCATTTAGGGAAGGCGTATTGGAATAGTTCCATCCGGCTATGGATAAATATTTAGAATCCTCGGCGCAATAGCACAAATACCCGCGAATGGTGCTCACAGACCAACTTTGCGTATACTTTCCACTTCCTTGGCATTTATTTCATATACGGCCCATGAAAACATAAATGCAGCTGCGTTGTTTGCAAAGGATACGTCTCCGTTACCGCCAGCCTTTGTAATCTTTCCGCTGATACATATCTGTCCGTCTTAGGTGGCATTGAAAACATCGGCCTGATTGATGGTAATTTCAATGACGACGTTGTTTGGAAAGGACTTTACGTAGGAGTAATACGCTCGCCACTCCACCTTTTGTATGGATTCACCCATTGCGGGCCGACGGAAAAGATCGAACGTTTGATGGGATACCATTATAACCCAGAGATTTTAGGAACAAGGTGTTAGTTAGAGATGGAGGCTTCTGTTGCTTAGCGAATGTGACCTTATCGTGAGATGTTTCTCGCAATACTGACTTATGCCTCAATAGCGATTCCCTTATATGAATAGAATTTTGTTCTTCAAAACTAACATTATGCAAGTTTCTTAATCTCCAAGCGAACGATGATTTCTTCGCCTCTGAAATTTACAGGCTCAAAATTTTGGTCCAACACGTCGATTGTCAGAGTGCTTATTTCGGTTCTGTTTATAGGTAGGTAGATGAGGTAGTTCGGGGCTTCGTCGATGGCAAATCCCGGGTCGACGCTTTCGGGAAACTTGTATATTGTATGTGATGGCCTGTCATTGTAGAAGGCTCCCGAAGTAATGTTACAGTCCAGGTGGATGGTGTGTACTTTTATAATATCTACAGGTAGATCTGATTTGTGGAGGTTCCTAGATGCTAGTATCTTTTTCGAAAATCCCAACGTCCTACCGATACTATCTTCTTTTTCAAAGTCCACCACGTATTTGTCGCTGTATATTTCACACCTTAAAGTATTATTATTAGGTTTTAGCGAAAATATCTGATTAGCTTTGGGGTCCTTGTCGATATTTAATCCCCTTCTAATATAATTTTCAATTTTCTCGGCAAATTCTATAACGGTGGCTTTCTTCAAGTCGTTGTTCTCGTACAAATACATCTTTTGATATGCTTCAATGTTTGGTATGCTGTTGTATGAGTGAAAACTAAGAAGAGCCAACCCGTAACTGAATTGTGGATCCGTTCGATGGGAGTAAAGTTGAATGTTAGAGTAGGTGTATGACTCTTTAGCGTCACCAATGTAGACATGACTGACGATGTTCATTAGATGTCGTTGCTTTTATAGAGAAACTGCAGACATAGGTGCCCGCAATTTATTTGATCATACTTTTGATAACGATCTACGTTATAGGTTATGTTCGCATCGTTGGCTCCCAAGTATCGAGCCAGTTCCTTGGGCGGTTTCAAATGTCCGAAACTATCATAGTACTCTACGTTGTTGCCGCTTTTCCTATAAGCTACTCAGTGAGGGTTCCTATTCTTATTCAAGCCTAAATTTAAAATGGCACTTTCACGTTGTCGCGGACCAGAAGATGGTAACGTGTTTCGCATGAAAACTCCTCGAAAATATGGAATTCGTAGTCATCTGGCGTATCTCATCAGGTCAGCGTCAGACAGTGGCTTATCGGATAGCTTTATTGGTAGTTTTTTTGCTTTTTCAAGAATATGCCGTAACCTCCGTGCCGATTTTTTTCTCAAATATAGACCGCATCCTTTAACCCCTATAGCTTACATGGCTTCGTTGTGTCGGCGCTCTTCCACAGGTTTTTTTGCTGCATTCTTAGCATAGATTACGGTCTTCACGACGGCCCTTGCATCTCCCGCTAGCGAACCGAGAGCTCTGAGGGCGCCGAGTATAGGCATTAGCAGAGGTATGAAACCTCCAGATTGTTCTCCGGTGAGCGGAATGATTCTTGGTATGCAAATGTTTTTCTTACCACCAACTCTTTTAACTGCTACCTTTGCTGCTTTTAAAGCCGACAAAGCGTTTTTTCTCAACGAAGTAGTGGGTTGCTGATTTTTCAAACTGCTTGCAATTTTTGCTGCTACATCTCTGCGGAAAGATGTGACTTGACGTCGTGGCGTTGACCTTTTCCACTCTTTTTCAAGCCTATTCCGAGATTACGTTTCATGGCTGTAGTTACGAACCAAGCGGTTACTTTTTCTCCTAGTTTCGCGTCTTTAGATTTAACGCGTTCCCGAGCTCTATTCTCCAACATCAGATCGGCTTTATGTCTATCTTCTACGGACTTATTTTGAGAGTACGCTATATCGTGCTCCCGACAAACTGAATCCAAAGGATTGATTCCTTGATCACCTTTGGCAAGTCTTTTTTTCAATTTTGTGCCGGGTCCACAAAAACTGTAGCCTGGAATGTAGCCTTTAAATGGTAGTTTATCTATCAGCGAATTTATTACACCTTCACCGTATCGCAGTGGCATTAGATATGATTTAAACCGATAGTGGTATCTGTATTTATGGAAAGTAATTTGATAGATGTCTTCAAACCATGAAGTAGTTCAACAAGAGCAGACGCTACCCATTGAAAACTTAGATTTCGGCGAAAATCCTGGTATTGTGGGCAAACATGGCTTGTTGCTACCGAATTCATTCAGATGTGTCGTATGCGGACCCAGCGGTTGCGGGAAGACCAAAGTAATATTATCGCTTCTATTTCATCCGAATAGCGCTAAATTTGAAAATGGCAACGTCTACTTAAAGTCCTTATACCAGCCTAAATATCAACTGTTGAGAGACGTCTTAAGTAAAGTGAAGGAAATCGGATATTTCCCATATGGGGCTAGCGATGAAATTATTAGTCCGACAGATGCTAGAAGAAAAACCGTCTACATTCGACCAGACAGCCTTTTTACCATTGGAAGACGTAGCGTCGTCTTCGTCATCTAGAAGCAATGATGATGATGAGGATAGAACATTTTATGAGGAACCAGAAACTCAACCGGCAGATATAACTCAAGAAGCGTTGGAAGAATATTTAGATCAATATCCCGCAATATCTCAAAAGTACGTAACAGAACATTGGGCTATCAGCAATGTAATTGATATGAATTATGGACCAGTATACGATTCCTCAACCTCATCGTGGTTACTCGGTAGCTAACATATCGATTTTAACATTCGTATTGGTAATATAATAATCGATGGAGAGCAATTCAAAGGAACACCAGGATTGTACCAATTGATTTTCTATCATGACCCGTCTTTCAATGAAGAGGATAAGAATTTTTTTATATATATTTTTAGGTATTAATAATATTGTGTGAAACTAACTACTCTGTGGACAAAAGCCCCAATCAGCGTTGAATTACACCCACAATATATACCCATATATTCCTTATTAATAGCTTTTGTAACATTTTTTACTGTATTTGAAAAATATTTTAAGCTAATATAAATCAAATCTCCTACAATTCCTATCAATGAAGTCATATGTATGTTCTCTGATACCAAACATCTAGGTATGCTAATGAACAATTTCACAGACAAAGCTCTGTTCAATAATTATCTAAAGAAGGTTAGTAAATTTAGATAGATTATTTTTTTTAGATAATTATTGAATGGAGCTTTGTTTGTGGAATTGTTCATTAGCATACCTAGATGTTTGGTATCAGATAACATACATATGACTTCATTGATCGAAATTGAAGGAGATTTGATTTATATTAGTTTAAAATACCTTTCTAATACAGTAAAAAAAGTAAAAGAAATTTTATAAAAATATTCTTCAAATGACTGATGCACACAAAGTCAAAGCAGGACGCTTAAAGAGCTCCAGTTCGTTCAAGTATAGAGAAATTATTAGACCGCTATTTATTAAAGTGCCGCGTAAAACTAATGGCAGAAGCTTAGTATCTAACAAGTTAACTTATAATACAAAACCCATGGAATATATTTACTTGGGATAATCCCAACGAACTTGTCGATCGTCTAAGACTTTGATAGCCTCTCACAACGCTGGAAATACATCTCACGATAACGAAATTGCAACAATTATCGAGGAGCTAAAACAGGCTAGAATAAAATCATAGGTTGTCGCAGTTACCCTTATTTACGTTATGGTTACCATTATTTACGTCACGTTTACGTCACTGTTATCCATTTTTTTGTCATAGTTATCCGTTTTTACGTCATCGTTATCGTGTTTTTGTCACAGTTATCTGCTTTTTTGTCACAGTTATCCGTTTTTATGTCACAGTTATCCTACTTAGATCAAATACTATAAACTTGCATATCAAACGATTTCCAGTCATTCCACACGATGAGTATCGATAAATTCGGATGTAGCTCTCATCATCATTATCATCATCAAGATTTTAACGAACCTTACATACCTCATACAATTGGATTTTCATTTACTCCCAAAGGAAACGTTAATATTGGTAATTTGAGGATATGTTACGTGAAACAGTCCATTCAAGTTACTGATACCACCAATAAAGAATATGTGAATGCAATACATGATACTTTAAAGCAGCTCCAATACAATGATTCCAGTAGCTTACGGGGATATTAAAAGAATTGTAGAGAAAATTTCTAAGTTACACAAAGATTTAAAACTAGTGGTAAAGTGGGAAAAGATAACGTACTTAGTATGTCTATAGATATAGTTGATGTACTTAATGTGGAAGTCAAACGGCTTACAGATGCTAATAGCCAACTGAGTAAGAAGCAAGAGGAGGATGTCGAAGATATTTAAAAAACGGTTGATACACTACAGCAGCTCATACTCAGAAGTATTAATAAAAATCCCATTTACGAGTATATTACATCGGCAATTGGTGGTTACACATCAGTTCAAAATGTCTGCGATGCGAATCAAACATTCCAAGGAAAAAATTCAACTGGTAAATGAACTTCATTAGTCTATGAGAAAAAATTATGCTCGCAGACGTACGATTATTAAGGGGCTTGATGACCTTTGGCAAATGGACTTGGCCGAAATGGGGAACTACACTAAAGTGAATATAAATTTTAAGTACATTTTAGTAGTTATCGACTGCTTCTCGAAATTCATATGGACCAGACTTGTAAAAAGAAAGACTGGCGACGAGGTGACAAAGGCGTTCCAGGAGATTCTAGAAACAAGTAAATGAACGTGTGAAAATTTACAATCTGATCAGAGTACCGAATTCTTCAACTAAAAATTCCAACAGTTCCTCAAGAAACACGATATTAATCATTACAATACGTACAGCGTGAACAAGGCTGCCATTGCAGAACGAGTGATAAGAACTTTGAAATCAAAACTGTACAAGTACTTTAGCATAAACGGTACATATAAGTGGATAGACGTTGTACAGGAAATTACTAATTCCTACAACGAAATCTGACATTGTACCACCGGATACAAACCGTTAAAGTCTGCATACAATCATATTAAGATAAGCAGTCCGCAAATATTCAAAGTGGGTGATGTTGTGAGCATCAGCAAGAATAAGCACGTCTTCGATAAGGGATACACACCTAATTGGACGACCGAACTATTTAAAATTGCGTCGGTTAAAATTACGAATCCGACGACATACCTCTTGGAAGATATGCAGGGACATCCTATAAGAGGCGCCTTCTATACAGAGGAACTACAGAATATCTCCAACCCCGACATCTATCTCATCGAGAAGGTATTAACGAGTAGGGGGAGTAAAGTTTTCGTTAAATGGCTTAGGCTTGATAAGAAACATAACATGGATCGCGAACACCAACGTCATTTAGTCTGTTCCAGTTCATCGTCGAGCGAGTAAGTTGTACGCCTTCAAAATAAAAGTGAATTTTTTTAAGTAAAAATGTCCTATGTGTGGATGATGCTTACAGCAGCAGCAGTAGCAGCAATAGTGATATGAAGGTCGCCGATGAAATGATCGAAAAATCTAATGAACAGTATATGAAAGCATTGGATGAAATTATCGAAAAATATGAAGAAGCTGGGAACAGAATTATTTACTATGTAGTGCTTTCCCTCTTAATGACCATATTCAAATCCAGTGTGGTGAATGGCTCCTGGGCCTACTGCAACGTTTGAAAACAGATTTCTTCCAAGCACCCGTACAAGGTTGGTCAGATGAGTATGAACCTGTAACTCATTAATTTGGGAATTACGCTAGAGTTACCCAATTGGTCTACGAAGATATTAAAAGGTTACATATCATCAAATATAATATGTACATCGAACTTTTCCTATTCGAAGTTCATGAACTGCTTAAGCTTGATACTTGTGTACTTTCTCATAGAAGAAGTATGTTAAATTCGTTGAAATTTTGTGTGTTCTATTATCATGTCTTAGCTATTTTAGTTGATTCGATAAATTCTCATAAAATTAGTTTAAATTTTGAAGAAATTATTAATAGCTTTTGTGATGTATCTAATGATAGTATATTAAGTAATGCTCTACGTGAATGTCTTTACTTTTATAAAACTAATGTTTTGTCCGATATATATAATAAAATATAATGTTAAGAATATTGTCTTATTTTTTCCCTACACATGACATTTATGTCACGATGTCGCGTTTATGTTAAATTTGTCACGTTTTGTTACGGTTTTATTTCGATGTCTTTAACAGTTACCTTAAATTAGTATAAATTCTGTCATCATTTTATTGGTTCACCTGGTATATGGATATGTGCTCATTACGGTCAAATCTTTGTTACCACTTTAAGTTATTTATCAGTTATTATATGTACATCGTACCATAATCACCTAACGTAAATAATGCATTTGTCAAACACCAGTTTGTTTACTTTAATCCTTCACCCGTCATTAATCCGTTTATTACCGTTGTCATCCGTATGCAATCAGTTATACTTGTTTCTAGACTGACCGTAGAACACATTCTTTGCGTATCGATGTTTAATGTTGAACTGAGGCCTCACCGAAGTTCAAAGATCTTCTGTTATACTGCGTTCTATGGGTTTTCTGTATTCGGTTGATCACTGGTTTTCAAAGGCAACGGCCTGTGACTGTCATTCTTCAACTTGGAATGCACGCTTGGAACTTTTGTTGTAATCAACGTTGGGAAAAAGATATCGCTTTAATTCTAAAGCATCCGTAAAGGGATTTATCATCAACGTTGAGTGTGTAGATTCCCCATTATAGTGGAGTTATTTGGATATAGTATTTTGTACGTTTATGGAGAATCTTATCAGCTTGTGGAATTGTGCAACAACTGTAGCCGACCACGTTGGCATTTGAACATCATCTCCATGTGTGCTTGTTGTTGGCTCCTGTTAGTAGAAACCATGATCCCGTTTTATCCAGAGGCTTGTCCTGTTCGCTTCTGTGCTTGGAAAGGAAACCCCTGGTAACTATATTTTGTTTGCTTGTTTGCTAATTGAATTTCTCTGTTACGACTGTTATCGTCACGATACCGGCTGTCCCATTACTTGGTTCACGAGTTCACGAGCGAGTACCTCGTCTCCAGCGGCGTGCCAATTTTCTTGGGGAGTTCCAATCATCCCTGGCATCCTGCGAGTTCTCCAAACCAGGTGACCAGTCCTCTAGTACACGAATGCTGTCCTACCAGTAAGAGCCTGTAGAAGTTCCATTTCATCGTAGCTGCGAGTACTCCTTGTCTTGCCGTTGAAGCCAGAGCGTATCGCTGCCACAGTACAGCGTAGACATCTGCCAACCTCCTGTGAAACCGATAAGTATCATAGTTTAGACGTTCACTATTTTGTGCTCTGTTCTTTTCGCATATGCGAGTGTAATGTATTACATTTGGATAATACATATAGAGTGTATACTGTATATTTAGAGATTTACGAGTAAACATTATTAGCTTACCGTTCAGGCTTCACCTGTTTTCTTGGCTGTGAATTAATCACACGTTCAGTATATTTCTGTGTCAGTTATAACGTTCCTGGAAACCTTTTACTTAGGTATAAATGCTTTTGTTTAGATATAACTTTTATTGAGAACACTTACTTAGATTTAAGGCGTAGCGTTGAAGTTTACTGTCAACCACTTGTAGCTACAATTGGGTTTTGTGCACACTCTCAGTGGCACACACACACTGTATTTAATAGATAATTAAGACCTATCTTGGCCTTCAGCCTATCACCCAGTCTAGCAGACTGGTATTACATTACACCATATTGCCCATACGCTATCAGCTATTACTTCTTTTTTTTATCTAGCACTTTGTTGTCAACTCAAACCTTACTTAACACTTTTGTATTATCAACGTCTCTAACCAGCAAATATACTGAGTATTATTTTAAAGTTTGCCGTTTTATTGCACCACCGTATTAAAGGAGGAATATTCTTGTAAGAGTTCTCAAACTCTAATTTTTGTCTTTATCTTATTTTAGTGTGACAGTATAGTTCTTGTTCCCTGGGCAATTTGGCATACCACCGCCACTGACCGACCCTGAGAAATTTGTCATCGAGCTAGCCCTCGCACTAGGCCGCTTGGGCCGACCTTAGTGAGAACTGTGTCTTTGATATTAAACTTTTTTTTTTGCTACCGAATTTTTGCTCAGTGTTATAACCAACCTCTAGCAGAGGCTGTGGTAGCAGTTTATGTCACATTTGTATCACGTTGTCACGTTTATGTCATATTTATATCTCGCTGTCACGTCTACGTCACATTCATTTCACGTTTATGTCACATTTATGTCACGTTTATGTCACATTTATGTCACGTTGTCACGTTTATCTCACATTTATGTTACATTATCACGTTTGTCACATTTATGTCACCTTGTTAAGTTTATGTCACATTTATGCCACGTTTATGTCGCGTTTATGTCAGAATTTCCCGCCTAATTTTAAATCTCACAAAATTGAATTTACGGCCTAATCTTAAATCTCACCAATTTGAATTTACCGCCTAATGTTAAATATTCTACCAATTTGAATTTACCCCCACTCCTGTCACTTTTGAATTTTAGTTATTAGCAAAAAACTGTGTGTGTGTGTGTGTGTGTGTGACGTCACTATAACGCTACCGCTCCAAGTCGCTGTAGATTTTTAGTCTACTGCACATGATTTTTCTATAACGTACTGCGCATGTTTTTTCTGTCAGGTTAGGTCGCTACTGCCCATGTTTTTTTCTGTAACCTACTGCGCATGTTTTTTCTGTTAGGTTAGATCCTTTTTCCTTAGTTTGAATTTCCCGCCACTTCTGTCACTTTTCAATTTGACATATTACTCGCCTTTAAGCGCTCTCTGATTCATATATTACGCAGTTACTGTAACCTTTTTGTAATAGTCATAGTGGTCTCGTGGTAACGTGCCTGCTTTGCATGCGAGAGGTCCCGGGTTCAAATCGCACACAGAGTAAAGTTTTTTTTTCATTTAAATAAATTGTCCACAAATAATACTGGATTCTCCAACACAATAGAGCACGCGCAGATTTGAATTTACCGAGATTTGGAACTTGCGCAAGAACAGATTTGAATTTAGGTTAGGTAGTTACTGCGCATGTTTTTTCTGTCAAGTTAGGTCCCTACCTCGCATGTTTTTTCTGTTAGGTTAGGTCGCTACTGCGCATGTTTTTTATGTAACCTACTGCGCATGTTTTTTCTGTTATGTTAGATCCTTTTTCCTTATTTTGAATTTCCCGTCTAATTTAAATAACCCAGCAGTTTGAATTTAGGTTAGGTCACTACTGCGTATGTTTTTTCTGATAGGTTAGGTCATTACTGCGCATGTTTTTTCTATTAGGTTATATCCTTTTTCCTTAGTTTGAAATTCCTGCTTAATTTTAAATCTCACCAGTTTAAATTTAGGTTAGGTCGCTACTGCACATTTTTTCTGTTAGGTTAGGTCGCTACTGTCAAATTTCAAAATAAGGTGTCAAATTATAAATTTTCCCATGCTCAAGTGACCCCCTACCTACTGACCAGCTTGATTAAATCTTTTCAAACCTTTCATTTCAATTCTGAAATCCGAACGTTGAAATTGAACACATTTCTAATAATCTTAGAATGTTACGTCCTTTTTTGGATTCTGATGGTGTTTTACGTGTAGGGGGTCGTTTATCCAACGCTAATATAGATTACGAGAATCAACATCCAATATTGTTACCCAACAATAGTCGATTTGTAGAATTATTAATTGAAAATTATCATCACCAACATCTCCATGTTGATGTTTTTTTTTGCTCTCGTCCCTATTAAGACAGAGATTTTGGATAATTTCTTCACGAAATCTCGCAAAATTGTACGAAATTGTAATTTTTGTTTTCGTAGCAAACCCAAACCTACCTTTCCGTTGATGGCGGATTTGTCTTGAGCTCCAGTAAATCAGACTAAAGGTTTTTCGCATACAGGAGCAGACTTCGCAGACTCTTTTCGTATAAGCCCAGTATAGAGGAAATCGTTATCAAAAGGCTTACAATTAAAGCTATCCATCTGGAGTTATGTTCGGATCTATTCACGGCTATTTTCATGAGTGCCCTTTAACGTTTTTTATCTTGTCGTGGATCCGTAAGTATTATGTATTCCGATTGTGGTACAAATTTTATAGGAGCAAAGTGCAAATTAAAGGACTTATATCATTTTATTCAATCATCTCAATACAAAGATATGTCCAAAGATGAACTACTTCGAAATAAAATAACTTGAAAATTAAATCCCCTTTATTCACCTCACTTCGGTGGCATATGGGAAGGAAACATTAGAAGTTGTAAATCTATTTTGTTAAAGGTCATCGGTCAGCAACTATTTTCTTACGAAGAATTAAACACTTTATTAATTCAGGTTGAAACACTCATGAATTCTAGACCATTATATGACATTAGTTCAGATCCATCAGATCCTATCGCTCTTACCCCTGCGCATTTTTTATTATCAGCACCTTTAACCTCCTTACCATCTCCTGATCTTCAGGATTTATCGCTCAATATGGTGAACAGAAAATCATTGGTTGGTACTCTCCTGCAGCGATATTGAAGGACATGGCATTTTGAGTATTTGTCGACTTTACAGGCAAGAACGAAATGGAATATACCTGAAAATCCAATAAAGGTCGGTATGACGGTTGTTATTATTTATGACAATTTACCTCCATTGCAGTGGCCACTGGGAGTTATAGTAGAAATCTTCCCTGGTGCTGACGGAATCGTTTGGGTAGTTTCCGTACAGACAAAAACAGGTCTATATAGACGTCTGGTTGTGCGATTATGCCCTTTACCGACCCAATAAATCGAATATTTTAATTAATTATGGTATAATCTATTAGTTTAGCGAATAAGTTAAAGTTAGAATAACTATGGTTGAATCAGTCTATTTTTTCTCTCTTAATATTAATAGTACCTATGTTGTATTTATACTGATTGAAAACTGAGTTTTCAATGTCGAGGGGAAATGGGCGCGCCGTTTAAAGAAGTAAAAAATTAGTAATTTCTAGAGATATAAAATTGTAGGTTTTTTAAAAAAACAGACGTGGTTCGATCGTTGAGCAGTGTGAGTGCGAATATAATTATTTTAATCAAGGTAGTATATCACTTTTTCCTATTCACCCTTTCTTAAGTGAAACTACCATTTTGTATCAACCAGCTGCAGAAACGGTGAGTACCTCTTACTGTCTATTTCAATTTATTGTTATTTTTCCTGATTATCATCATACTTATTGTCGTCACGCGAAATTCTCATAAGGTAGATATCGCTCGAAACCACCAACAATTAACTTTTACAATAAATTTGACAATTTTGCAAAAGATAAAAATGTGAAACGTATTTGCCATAAAGCCTTTTTAAATTTTACTAAATATTTTTTAATCTCTGTTTTTACTCTGTTGGCGAGTTTGCCTTTTATTAGTTTCAAACGTTAACTTCTTTTTTTATTTTCCACAATTATGTAGTTATGACTAAATGTACTACTGTATATAAAAGTCAATAAATCATATTCTATTATGTCCTCTCCTCTCCTCCTCTTCCCCTTCCCCTTCCCCTTTCCCTTCCCCTCCCCCTCCCCCTACCCTACCCTCCCCCATTCCCTCCACCTCCCCTTCACTCCCCTCCCCTCCTCTCATTCCTCTCGTCTCCTTTCCTCTCCTCTCCTCTCCTCTCCTCTCCTCTCCTCTCCTCTCCTCTCCTCTCCTCTCCTCTCCTCTCCTCTCCTCTCCTCTCCTCTCCTCTCCTCTCCTCTCCTCTCCTCTCCTCTCCTCTCCTCTCCTCTCCTCTCCTCTCCTCTCCTCTCCTCTCCTCTCCTCTCATCTCCCCTCCCCATCCCTTCCTATTAATTTTTCCATTATCGTACATGCCCCATAATATGTTCTCCTATTATAACAGCTTATTTTAGATGATTTTAGTTACTTCATGCCAATGCCAATTTGCTTCAACTTAGAGACATCTTCAATAATCATTTTTTTAAATATAATGGTCCAAAATAACCTTTAATTTCACTTCCTTAATAGAGATATTAGAAAATAGAGACACATAATGGAATGGAATATTTGTAAAATATCATAAATTTTATATATCTGATGTTTATTATATTTATTACTCTGCAACATGTTTTAGCGGTTATTAATATTGATTGATTTAGTACATGTTTTACAATAATTACTAAGCAAATATTGTGTTCAAGAGTGAGAACTTACCCTTTTAGAGCATATAGAGCATTAACTTGCTTCTGTTTTATGCCATACTTCAAATAGTTCACTACACTTTTTAGAAAAAAGTTAACCTAATAAGTATTAAATACATACAGCAATTAAAAGTGTAGTTTATACTTCCCATAGCTAAACATAAGAACTATAGATACTATAATTCTCAGTGAAATTGTTGCATATATTTCATTTACAGTGATATAGTAATTTGAGTTACTAAGTTTTATTTTAGTTATATCTCAAAAAATGGGAAAGTTACTAAAATAGTTTATATTATTTCAGTGTGAAAGAAATGACGTAAAAACAAACTGAACATGCTAGGTTGTAGCATAGCATATTTAAATATGCCTTTTTAAATTGATTGTTTTTCCTAGATCATTTAAATTGAAGTTAAACCAGGATTTCTCTCTGTTTTTTTTTTGAAATTTGAAATATGCTATTAGTGCCTTACTAACAATTGGGTAAGCGCTTTAGTTACATCTTATATAACGGTACTCACCATTTTCAGCCATCACTTCAGTACTCATTAATATACCATTTAAACTAGCATCTGTAAAGAATGTTCCTACTTTTCTTCCAGACAAAATTGTTTTAATTGCCTTATCTTGCATACCATTACAAATTACAACTGAAACACCTCGATCTAGGGCCCATGTAGCTGAGTTTACTTTTGAATCCATTCCACCAGTACCAACTTTAGATTTTTGTCCATATTCAATAGTGTGTCTTAAATCTGAAGTAAATGTGTGAAGGAATTTTGCACCCTCTTCCCAAGGAGGTTTGTTATATATGCCGTCCACATCCGACATTAATATTAAGAGATCGGATTGTATTTCAGCTGCTAACATAGCAGCTAAACTATCATTATCTTTTATAGAAATTCCTCGTTTTCCTGCTTTGCCCCCGATTGGCTCATCCACTTGAGGTGGCGGCGAAACTGCATCATTTGTATTTATAATTGGCACGATATTTAGGCTGATAAGTTCTGATAATGTACTTATTAAATTTCTCCGAGTTTCTTCATTGTAAAAGTCTGGTTTGGTGACTAAAACTTGAGCAATTTTTACTCCATATTGGGAAAACATAGCATCATATAGAGACATAAGACCAGATTGACCAACCGCAGCAGCTGCTCTGGGTTCTAGAAGCATTGAGGCATCCTTAAAAATGAATGAAATACGTTAAAAGCTACGGTTGCCTAATGAGATAAATAGTTATTATACATGGTCAACAATATATAGGATGTGGATGTCACAAGCGCGATAGAAAGCGTAAGTTACGTATATTGCAGGATGTCACACAAACCACATCATATATTGTGCGGTATAATAAATATACAGCAATAGCTTCTGCGTGCTGCCCACTGTGTAATATATTGCGTAAGAACAAAGAACGTTAAAATTTACACATACGATTTTTTGGCATCCTCCTATAACTTCTTTAAAACAATGTAGGGGTCAGTATAAGCAAGTCTACGATGAAAGTTCTTGTGACATTCGATTTAGGATGAAGCACGAGCGGAGGTGAGAGGGTTAAAGTGCATTATGACCCCCTCAACTTTTTCATACGCACGCCTATGGTAAAACAATATATTTTCTTAGATAAAGCGGCTTTTATTCTAACTTTTCTTATTCTTGCAAGATTTTGATTTGGAGCCTGGTTTACCAGATGTTGTAACTTATTTTAATAAAGTTTGAAATCCGTTTTGTACTATAAATTTTATTTAACATGAAACATGAAACAAACTACATATATTTTATATTACAAACAGAAATTAAATTCGAAAAATTATATTAAATGTTCAACATGAGAACCACCTTCACGGACGCACATCCTGCATCTCTTTATAAAGGAGAAACGAATATTATGAAAAATATGTGGTTTCACCCTAAATTGCTCGGCTCCTTCTAAAATTCTTAATCTTAAATGTTGTGCATCCACAATTGGAACCATGTAAACAAAATCTTTCATAAACCCCCAGCAACAGAAGTCTAAGGGATTAAGGTCTGGGGATCGAGGTGGCCATTTGACTGGCGCAAGACGTCCCCGGCCGATCCAGCGGTTAGGAAAGGTTTGGTTTAAATAGTTCTGAACAATTGGCCATAATGTGGCAGAGCCCCATCTAGTTGAAACCACATATTTTGCCGAACCGCTAAAGGCAAATCATCAAGTAAGTCTGCAAAAGACGTTTGCAGAAAATGCAAAAATTCGACGACATTCAAGGGGGGGGGGGTGTAAAAAAACGGTCCTAAAAGAAAATTATCAATTATTCCTGCCCATACGTTTACTTTAAAACTTACTTGATGATGTGCCTCTACAATGAATTTCGGATTTACAGCAACCCATGTATGAGTATTATGAATATTCGTTACTCCGTTACGAGTAAACGTGGCTTCATCGGAAAATAAAATAAATTTACTAAAATTAATATTATCATTAATTTCTTGGTATATCCAATTACAGAAAGTGACTCTGGCTTCTGAATCTGAAGGTAGAAGTACCTGCACTTTTTTTCATGATATGGGTACAGTAATTGCTGTTTGAAGACACGTCGCACATCGTCTGACTTAATATTATTGTTGCCACCATTATTAATTTGATTAGCTAGTATCCTCGTACTTATACTCGGAGTTTCTTCGACAATTTGCAAGATTTGCTCCTCTTCGTTTGGACGTAATTTGAGTTGCCGTCCACATTGGCCCACCCTCATATGCTTAAAGTTGCCAGATTCTCTCAGACGGTTGACTAAGCTTAAGAACAATCGCCTTTTTGGATGGTGCTTGGTTAGAAATTTGTCCGCATAACGCCTAGCAGCTAAACTAGCATTAGAGTTACATTTTCCTAAAAGCAAGAGAAATTAAATTGTTTAGGTTCCAGATTACAATTAACACTTATTAAGAGAAAATCCTATTCCTTTTAATAAGTACTTACTTACCCATTATTAAAATCATATCGGTCATTTCAGAAAATGATAGTAAACCTTCTCTGTTCGCCATTTCTTATTGAACACTTCAATTAAAAAATGTGTAAACAACGTTTTTTCTATTTAACTTATAAATTATTTTGACAACCAAATATACCTATCTATTTGACTTTGTTTTCAAAGCCTACATAGAACTTACTTGAAACACTAGTTACCAAATCCATACTATCCGTCCAAATAAGTTACAATATCTGGTAACCCAGGCTCCAAATCAAACTCTTGCAAGAATAAGAAAAGTTAGAATAAAAGCTGCTTTACCTAAGAAAATATATTGTTTTACCATAGGCGTGCGTATGAAAAAGTTGAGGGGGTTATAATGCACTTTAACCCCCTCACCTCCGCTCGTGCTTTGTACTTCATACAATTTTTTTCCTATAGGGCTTCGTTATGAAGTTATTCGCATTCGAAGTAAGAAGATGAAAAATAAATTTCAATTATAACTTTTAAGCCGTTACCATGACGACAATGCAATGTTGACAGTTAAAGTAACTCATACTATTTCTCGTTTCCATGCTTAAACTCCTACTAAATATGCCTACATCTTCGACAGCATTGTCAAATTTGACATACCATATTTGAATTATTGATATCTTGTCCCGTTTTTGAGAAAAATCGTGTTTTAGTAACATGTATTATTTTGTAGCATACATGCTAAAGTATTAACATTTTTGAAAGAAAAACTAAAAAAAAGATGGAACTAGTATGTCGTGCATTTTCTGAAATTGTTCAAACATCTTTGCTGTACTTGACACAACATCTGGAGATCATTAATGATACCGGCGTTATATACGTTAAAATGGTATATTTTGCGATTTAATAATGCTTCTTACTATTTACAAAGTGTGATATACTAGGCATTTAAGATGGTCCCAAAGAAAAAAATCGAGTAGATTAAGAACGAGATACTGAGGCAGCCATGGAAAGTGACTACCTCGGTTGGGAAACGTGGTATTTAAATAAGCTTTTATTGTCCTGTTAGAATGAGGAGGTTCTCCATTGTGCGGCAGTCCTATTTTTGCAGAAAATTTGTCCCCACTTAAAAGTATCATTAAGTCCCATTAAGCGGTTGTCAATGATTCCCATCCATACGTTATATGATATTGTTGATATTTTCTCTGAATAATACTATGAGGGTTTTCGTCACTCCAAATACAAAAAATGTGGAAATAAATAATTATCTCCTCGCAGATCCTGCCTCATTACTAAATAAAACATTACTTATACAACCATGGTAAGTTTTTTCAAACGAAAAGGTAGCAAATTCTATACATGCAGGATAGTCAGCTTCAAATATAGCGTGAACTTGCTTTGGCTTTAAATTTTTCCGCAGTCAGTAATTTTTTCGTTAAAGTACTGACTTGCTGTAATTATTAATAAATTTACTAGAAATGCAAGCAAGTCAGCATGAGCATTACTGAGCACCACTGATAACAATAACAATAACTAACGATAACGATAACGATAGCGATGGTGATGGCGATGGCGATGGCGATGGAGATGGCGATGGCTATCGCAATAGCAATCGCAATCGCAATCGGAATCGGTATGAGAATGAGAATTAGAATAAGAATATGAATAATAATAATACAAGTAGTAATTTTAGCTCTGTAACACCTAAAATAGACGTGAGCCCTTCTGCCTCTGAGGTACTGATATAATTTCTGATATAATTTAATTTCATCAAAAATTCGAAGGAAGTATTAAAAGAAAATAAAATTGATAACCCGTCCGGAAATCCAACCACCGATCTTGGGTTTAATAAACCGAAACACAATTGAGCCGTGGAGTCATCGTTCAAATTGCACATATATAGGTGATATCGTGTACGGTTCAACACTTTTGAAATGTTCGAATTAAGATTTGCGGCTATATATGCAAATATAATCGAGAATGGATTCAAGTAGGTCGCCTAAACAGCCTGGATGCAACATTACTACTAAATATACTTAATACCAAAGCAAGCTCTGCCTCAGCGCGTTCTACTAAATATACTATCTGTTAACGCATCTCACTGATACCGTTGTCTTTCTGCTTTGTTGTTACGAGCACATTTTGTTTATAATATTTTCGCAAAATCTGTTCATCGGTTAGAATCAGTTAAGAAAACTTTAAAGTTTAATTATTAATGTGTGAACAATGTAATATCTGTATCAAACATTTTAGTACAGCTACAAAGACCCAGTGGATAATAAGGAATTCTTGACCACATTTCAAAACAATGGTTTATAGGATATAGGTCATATTTGAGTCAAAAGCATCTATTGATTTAAACATTAAGAAAATCGCTGCCTCAATAAATGTAAGTATTTTAATTCGTTATAGTTTTTAGGGAGCGTAATAACGTTTTTTATATGGTTGAAATATCTGTTTTCCAATTTTCACATTATGTACATTGTCTTTCATGCATTAAAGGGCAAATAGAGTAGCGAAATTCACAAACATTACACAATGCAGTAAAAAATTGTACCTCTTTCTCTCTGTAAACATTTTGCAGTAGCGGTTTCAGTTTATTATTATTTTAATGATGAATTAAATCCAAGCACAGACAGAACGTTCCAAGAAATGAAAATAATGTATATAATAAAACGGAAGATGTTGTACACTTGGCTGATTCAGAATTTATATATATATATATATATATATATATATATATATATATATATATATATATATACATATATATATATATATATATATATATATATATATATATATATATATATATATATATATATATATATACATATATATGGAGGTACGTATTGCGAAACTGTTCATTTCTATAAACTTTGGTATTGTGATGCACAAAGCCATTTATTTAATTAGTGTGCAGTCTATTTATTGAGATTGAGAAACAAATATATTTCAAAAGTTGTAGTATTTTTCACCTAAAGGTACATTGTAGCAGCGCGATGTAAACCATTTAATAACGTTGCATTATTGGAATTTATTGTGAATATATTAGAACTTTACCAAATTAGAAGAATGCTTAATTATTCAAATATTAAACCAAGTCATGGGGACATTTTATATGATAATTTTCAAAAACCGTTTTAAAGAGCTAAAACTACAAAAAGTGGACGAGGTATATTTTTTATTACCTCTTCAAAGGGCTCTCAAATATTGTATACAGTGATTACAATTTGCCATACACTGTGATTGTGCAAGTAGGAGCAGTAGAGCTTAAACAAATAAGCACATTTGTGGGAAACTGTCCAAAACTATAAAAAATGGTAGACATTGGCTTCTATAACAGATCAAATATACCTCAGGCTTCTTTTGAATATGTTGCCAGAAAAAAGGATCATGCATACAAGACATTTCACAGTTTCTTCTTAATGTTCAGTAATTTCCACAAATAATAATTCCAAAGGAACAGTAAACAAATAAGCTTCTGACTTGTGTTTTATCCAATTATAAATGATTTAAAGACAGTTCGATAGACTAACTTCTTTAACGGGAAACGTGTTAACGAAAACCACAAAAATGTTATACTGAAACATATTAAAACACAGTTATTTATTTCATCTCAACTGATGAATTTTTATGCCCTTAAAACATCTTTAACGCGAGGTAAATTAATTACAGTCCAGTCGACAGCGACAAATTGGCAAAAAAAGAAGTTTCAAAATAGATCAAAGTAGACTGCAAGCAGGACGTCCCAGTTGCGAAGAAGTTAAACATTCTTTGGCTGAAAATAACTAAAACTGATCAAATGATAAAATGCAATAGGTTATGTTAGGACGTCAACAAATAAATTAGAATAAAGAAACTCAGAGCCTGGTTCAAGTTTTGCAAAACATTATGTACATAGTGAGTTTAAAAGAGGGGCAGAAATTTTAATATACGTTTACTTATTCTAAGAACAAGCGATATGAAAAATAGCCCAATAAAATGTTAATATAAAAAATCATAAATAGTTCACCTATTTTCCGTCCTGTACAAAAAATAATAATACGCACATATTATTAAAAAAAATACCACGATTCGTGTTACGTTGTTATTTAATGGAACTTTAAGGTTATAGAGGAAGCGTGGGTTTCAACAAAGAATGCGCGCAACTCATTATTATTACATGTCGCTTCTCGATGACGTATTGTGGAATAGTTATTTGACTTATTAGGGTAGGTTAGGGTTGCAATAACTTTAAACTTAGTTATCTCGGTTATTAAAAACATTTATTAGGGCAATATTTTGTAAATTGATTTATTTTAATGCTTACTGTCGAGTTAAAATTAATACCCCACTTTCAAAATCATCTTGTATGTAAGGTCATATATATATGTATATTGAATCCTAGAAAAACATCAGGTAAATTAGTAAAAATACATGTTTTGACTAAAATACTGGAATAAATAAATTAGAAAAATTCAAATTTTTAATTTGAACGTGATTCAGTTTTATAAAACGCTATATTAAATTAGAATTCGATAAATAAAAATAAGAAGGAAGAGGGAATAAAATAAAACGAGTACATAATCTACTTCTACCACAGGTTAGTTTTAAAAAGCACTGTAAGTATATAAAATTTACAAATGGCATCTGGGTACATATATTTATACATTTCTCATCAGATAAACACAAAATAGAAAAAATATTATAAATAAAATCTATCCAGAATTCAATGTCTATGAATGAAAATACAGCCATTTAATAATACAATACATTTTAGATATAAAAATACTATTTGACATTTACCGATGTGAAACTGGCAGCCAAAAGCTAGCAGCTAAACCGACGGAAATGCCCGAATGAACATAGGCGTTCGTCAATTCCGGACACTATAATGGCCCTTTGTGCCGTTTTTTACTTAAACACTGGTTATCTAATCATCGATTATCTTTTATTTCCTGCTTAAACATTTTTGAATTGCACCGTTACAAATTAATCGTTTGTTAGTTAATCGGAGAAACAATGTAGCAACACTGTAGTTTTTGTTTAGGTTGCTATATACACGGCACTAGTATAACCCCACTGTTTTGCATCTTGGAAGTATTTTAGTTTAACATTTTGTAAAATAATAAAATATATAACATAAACATGAATTCTACTAAGGAAAGAAACAGTTTTACTACAGGAAAAAAAACCGAGGGAAAGATGTGCAAATTTATCTTTTTCATTTGAATTCAAGTACCTAAATATTATTTAAATGTAACTTCGGTTGTAGTATCACCCGAGGAAAAGACGCATGTGATAAAAATCAGTTTGTGAATGAACCAAATTATCTTGGCTAGGCATCTTCACGAACTGAGGGTATAAACTTGTAATAGCACGTGTTACTTTTGCAACGATTCTAGATGACGTGGATATATCCATTCCGATAGAATCAGCTACTTTTACTAAATGATCAGCGCTAGCGTAATATATAGTTGGTCAATAGGTGCTACACTATTATTTCTAATATAAAATTAAACAAAATTAGTAAAATAATAAAAGTTACAAATTATTATTATATTCCAACTTTGCCTCTATTAATTTCAGTAAATTTAATAATGTGTGCTTTGTTAAGCGGAAACATCTGAAAAATGTTAGATTATCTAATTCTTAAAAATGATTTTTTCTATCATATATTTTTCGAGGAAATCCAAAGTCTATTATATCTAGAATATCTTAATCGTCCTCTAAAAACACACACACAAAATACCTGACAAATAACTGAAAATTGTGGTTAGAAAAACTAATCAGTCGTTAATCATCCGAAAAGAACCGGTTAAAGTAATCAGTGTTTAAGATAGATTAAATAAAGTTTAATTAACGGTACAACACAATTTTTAAATAAATCAGCGATTAATTTGTTAATCACTGTTTAAGCAAACGGTGCAAATGGCCATAATAATAGTAAACATTACTATTATAGTCTACCATAACATGACAGACATGCACCTAATATGTACTGAGACATTTTCAAAGGATTGTTTTCCCTAATTTAAGTATTACATATTCGTCGGTAAACTACTCATGCCATCAGAGTGAAAATTAGATATAATTTCTAATTGAATTATGTCTACGGCAATTTGACTAGCGCTACAGAAGTTTCGGGGTAGTTCGGCTATCATTGTTTAGTTATAAATATATATTTAATAATTGTATTTATATTTCAAAAGCTTTTATTAATTTATATATTTTATTAATAATAATGATGACTATCAATAACATATCTTAGCAACTATTACAATATTACAAATAATAGTGGGCTTACAAAACATTATAAAATAATTATTTTATAAACATCTCCCTCTTCTAATTGGAACCCTAATTTTTCTTAATAAATTTAGAATTTCTCCTAAGTATGTTATTATGCTATCTTAACTAAATAGGATTGCGGTGTTTCACATTTGTCAAGTACAACCCCTGGATACCAGTATTTGGTTATAATATATTGTATAAACATCCTTTCTCCTTTCCGAAAATCTTCTCTAATGCTACTATTACTATCATAATGGATTTTCTGCGATTTCTGGATATCCTGCATCCTAGCAACTACATCACTTGGTACCAAGGTGGGTTTTAATTTTTCTGGAGACATTGGAAGCTTAGTTCTCAATGTTCTACTACATAGTAATTGTACTGGAGAAAAATTTAGCCCTGCTACTGGAGAATTACGATAATTCAATAAGGTTAGTTCAATATCAGTGCCTGATTAATGGGATTTCTTTAATATAGTTTTTGTAATACCTACAGTTTTTGCAGCTAAACCATTAGATTGATGATAATGCGGACTACAAGTTTGAATAGTAAAATTCCAATCTTTGCAAATTTTCTAAATTCATAAGAAGAAAACGGTATATTATCAGCAATTAATAAAGCAGGAATTCCTAATCTACTGAAAATAGTTTTGAGTTCTTTTATTACACATGAACTTGATTTATTATTTATTTGACAAATTTCAATCCATCTAGAAAAATAATCAACAATTATTAGGTAACTTTTTCCTGCATATTGAGCTATATCTGCTCCTATTTCATAAAATGGTATGGTCATGATTAATCAAAGGTTCTTTGATTTTGGATTTGGAATATTTCTCACATACAATACAAGAGGAAATTGTGTTTCTTATATCAGTTGATATCCCTGGCCAATAAAAAAAATTTTTTACAATACCATTTATTTTGGTTATTCCAAGATGCCCTTCATGTGAAAGGACCGATTTTTTTGTTACTATAGTAATATATAGATATATAATTTTGGTGGCTTATATTGTTGAGATGTTTTGAAATATAGTGTGGCAAGTTCCGATTAATTTAATAAAGGAATAATTGAGTGAGTACTTAGCTATTTAATGTATATTTCTGTTTGAGAGTAATTATTGATGTTTTATTCTGCCTGGCCAGGAATGATTATTGAGGTAAATATTGTTTGACAATAATTCGTGATGTTTTGTATGACAATGATGACTGACAAATTGATGAATTGTGACTATCGGGTGGTTATACTCGCTACGTGGGAACTGGCGTGGATTCTGTTTTCGGTCCCGCCAGCCCGGTAATATTTACCGGTATTCATGAGTTGTTGATTGCTCATTTTGACACATCCGAGTGAGTGACCAAGTAGAGTACACGTATGACCCTCGGTATGTTGACTTCTGGGTGTGCCCCAGAGGTGACCCTGTGATAGTCAGAAACTCACATCGCATGCGCGCTTGCCGAGCGACTGCTTGTAGTTTTGTATTATTGTAGTTTATGATTTATAGTTGATTTGTATTTGTGTATTTTAAACTTGTCTAATTTACATAACGTTTTTATTACCTACCCCTCATAGCTTTAGGTATGATATAAGTAATTACAGCCAAGAAGAAGGGGCCCAGACGAGAAAAACACCTTGTGTGGTCCAGTCTGGGGGTAGCTCCACCCCCGGTGAGTTTATTAATTATCGTATCTAGCTGTACAGTACGGTAAAGTTTTGTTCTCTTTTATTTCCGGAACTTGCCTACACTTGACCAACAGAAATGTCTAAATAAACTACCTTATGTTTCGCTTTGGGATAACAGATGTGATGTTTGTGGATAATTTGAACGTCTCGTAATTTAGGTATGAACATTTATTTTCTATTTGCATGTTAGATGGAGACAAATACGACCCTTGCTTATTTATTTGACTTGCTTTGTATAAATATTGATCTCATTAACAAATGACATATGATAATTGATTTTATTATCCTTACACATGTAATAAATTTAACATAAATTTTATCAGAGATTTAGGTATTATTAATCGATTATTATAATAAAGCAAATTGTCAGACAATTCGATATCATTTTTTAATTTATAAAAATGATTTAACTCACCTATTTCATTACATTTTTTAGGCCAATCAAATTTACAATAATTTATTATTTTTGATAAAATGTCATCTTTACAAGTTTCTTATTGAATTTCTTAATATTAATACTTAATTCTGTTTCTGTAATAGCGTGTACAATGTCTTTCATTAAGATATCATTTTCTGTTCTGCAATATACATTCCTTTACCTGATAAATATTTTATCTGAAAAGTATATAGAAGTAGTTTTAATCTTAATCGCCTGATCCTATTGTTTTGTATTTTTCCAATATCTTTAGATAATATCGAAACTAAAGGCATGTGATCAGTATAAATTGTTACATCCTGATGCCCATAAATATAATTATGAAATTTTTGGCATGAAAAGCAAATCGCTAAGAGTTCTTTCTCAATTTGAGCATATTCAATTTCAGCAGTATTTAAGGATCTAGATGCAAAGTATACTGGTTTATTATTTTGCAGAAGGCAGCAACCTATAGCATCTTTAGAAGAATCGCATTGAATAGTTAGTAGATTTATATCGAAATTAGCTAGTACTTGATTACTACAGATAATATTCTTTAACTTATTGAAAGCATTACTTTGTCTTATAGACCAATTCCATATTATATCTTTCTTAAGTAATTCTCTTCAGGGAGAAACAATTTCTGATAAATTTGGTAAGTGTCTGAGGTAATTTATCATACCTAACATTGTTTGTAATTCAATTTTGCAAGTTGGTTTCGGCAAGTTTTTAATTACATCTATTTTAGCAGGATCTGGATGAATCCCATTTTCTGAAAAAATTACACCTAAGTATTTAATTTCTTTTATGCAATATTGAAATTTCTCAAAATTAAATTTTATATTATACTGTTTAGCTCTTTTAAGTACTTCTCGTATAGTTATATTATGTTCTTCTATGGTGTCTGTAGCAATACATATATCATCAAAGTAAATCGTTACTCCTGGTATATCTCCAAAGTATTTGAATACTAACTCATGAAAAATTTCTGGTAAATTGCATAGGCCAAATGGGGCTCTTAGAAATCTATATTTACCAAATATTGTACTAAAAGCACATAATCGACTAGATTCCTCATCTAATTTTATATGATAAAAGCCGTCCTTAATATCAAATACACTGTAATATTTTTTATAAGCTAAAGCTGGAGCTACTTCTTCTATAATTGGAATTGTAAATCGTTCCCTAATATTATATTTACTAAGATGCTTTGGATCTATACAAATTCTTAATGATCCATTAGGTTTTTCAACAATAACTATGTTAGAGACCCATTCAACAGGTTCATTAACTGGAATTATAATTTTATTTTTAACTAATGACTATAGATTCTTTAAATTTATTTTTAATTTTCATTGGTATTCTTCTAGCTGAACTAGCAAATGGCACTGCATTTGATGATAATTTCAAGTGACAAATATCAGGAAAACAGCCTACACCTTCAAAATTTTCTTTATTGTTTTCATATAATATTGTTTTATCATACAATCTATTGCTATCTAATGTGTCAATTCGATTGATTAATTTAAGTTTTAAACAAGAAGCTAGTCCTAATATTGCAATACAGTCGTTTGCAACTACAATAAATTCCATTGTGTGAATAATATCATCAGATTTTACTTTTACTAGTATTTTGCCTATTGTATTAATTTTGAAACTCCTGTAAGCTGTTAAATTAACCTGACATTTTTTTATATTGTTTTGTAAACTAATTATTTAACATAAGGTAATATATTGACATTAGATCCTGTATCCACTTTCACTTTGACTTCCACATTTTCGATTTTTAATAATTTTTCGATTTTTCAGGTAGCGGGCTTTGAACTATATCGATACAATAATAATTTGATGATTCTTCTACTTCATTTACACACTCATTTGATACATTCTTGTTATCAGATTCTTCAACGACTTTATTGCATCCACTGGTATTATTATTTCGTTTTGATTTATATACAGTAGAAAAATGATTAAAACGGGAACACAGATTGCATTTCTTTCCAAAAGCTGGACAATTGCCTCGATCATGTTGTAGACCACATCGATAACACACAAATTTAGACTTGTTTTGCTTTCTAATTGGGTTATTTTCACGTTTGACATTGGCGACTAATTTGTTGTTGACATTAGTTTCTGTAATAATTTTTAAATTTTCTTGTGTCATTTCTGAAGTTTTACATAAATTAATAATTTTTTCCAGTTGATAATCATCTCGTAAAAGACGTTCTTGTAGTGATTTTGACCAGACTCCTAATGTTATTTGTGCTTTTAATAATTTATTTTCTTGATCTTCGAAATGGCATTGTTTTATAAGATATTTTAGATCAGCGAAAATGATTCAAAAGATTCACCTTCTTGTTGTATTCTTTTTAAAAAATGATACACATTCATTATCATATTTTCTTTTGGTAGGCAATGATTTTCTAATACTTCTAAAATTTTGTTGACTGTTTCTTCAAAGCTTTTACTAATTTATATATTTTATTAATAATAATGATGACTATCAATAACATATCTTAGCAACTATTACAATATTAAAAATAATAGTGGGCTTACAAAACATTATAAAATAATTATTTTATAAACAATCATCCCCAGCAACGTAGATACTATTTTTGCCTAAACGACACACCCTGTCAAGATCAAATTATAGTAAAGCATACCTCTTTAACTACTTCACTGATATGTAGGGTCAAATTCACTGGCGCCACAGAAGTCTCTGAGTAGTACGGCTATCATCCCCAACAATGTAGATATTATTTTTGCCTAAACGACACACCCTGTCAAGCTTAAATTTTAGTATAGTATACCTCTTTAACTACTTGAATGATGTGTAGGTCCAAATTGACTGGCGCTACAGAAGTGTCGGGGTAGTTCGGCTATCATCCCCAGCAACGTAGATATTATTTTTGTCTAAACGACAAACCCTGTCAAGCTAAAATTTTAGTATAGCATACCTCTTTAACTACTTGAATGATATGTAGGTCCAAATTGACTGGAGCTACAGAAGTGTCGCGGTAGTTCGGCTATCATCTCCAGCAAGGTAGATATTATTTTTGTCTAAACGACACACCCTGACAAGTTCAAATTTTAGTATAGCATACGTCTTTAACTACTTGAATGATATGTAGGGTCAAGTTGACTGGCGCCACAGAAGTTTCTGGGTAGTACGGCTATCATCCCCAACAATGTAGATATTATTTTTGTCTAAACGACACACCCTGTCAAGCTTAAATTTTAGTATAGCATACCTCTTTAACTACTTGAATGATATATAGGCCCAAATTCATTGGCGCTACAGAAGTTTCGGGGTAATTCGGCTATCATCCCCAGCAACGTAGATATTATTTTTGTCTAAACGACACACCCTGTCAAGCTCAAATTTTAGGATAACATAGCTTTTAACTACTTGAATGATATGAAGACTCAAATTGACTGGCGTCACAGAAGTTTCGGGGTTGTACGGCTATCATCTCCAACAATGTAGATATTATTTTTGTCTAAACGACACACCCTGTCAAGCTCAAATTTTAGTATAACATATCTCTTTAACTACTTGAATGATATGTTGGTCCAAATTGACTGGCGCTACAGAAGTTTCGGGGTAGTTCGGCTATCATCCCCAGCAACGTAGATATTATTTTTGTCTAACCGACACACTCTGTCAAATTCAAATTTTAGTATAGCATACCTCTTTAACTACTTAAATGATATATAATGTCAAATTGACTGGCGCTACAGAAGTTTCGGGTTTAGTTTGGCTATCATCCCCAGCAACGTAGATATTATTTTTGTATAAACGACACACCCTATCAAACTCAAATTTTAGTATAAGATACCTCTTTAACTACTTGAATGATATGTAGAGTCAAATTGACTGGCGCTACAAGAGTTTTGTGGTGGTTAGGTTATCATCCCCAACAGCGTAGATATTATTTTTATCTAAAGGCCACATCCTGTGAAGTTCAAATTTTAGTATAAGGTATTTCTTTATCTACTTGAATGATATGTAGAGTCAAATTGACTGGAGCTACAAGAGTTTCGTGGTGGTTAGGTTATCATCCCCATCAGGATGTGTGTGCCCTTTAGATAAAAATAATATTTACGCTGTTGGGGATGATAACCTAACCACCCCGAAACTCTTCTAGCGCCAGTCAATTTGACTCTGCATAGCATTCAAGTAGTTAAAGAGGTGTCTTGTACTAAAATTTGAACTTGACAGGGTGTGTTGTTTAGACAAAAATAATTTAATAATATCTACGTTGCTGGGGATGAAAGCCATACTACCTTGAAACATCTGCAGCGCCAGTCAATTTGACGCTACATATCATTCAAGTAGTTAAAGAGATATACTATACTAAAATTTGAGCTTGATAAGGTGTGTCGTTTAAACAAAAATAATATCTACATTGTTGGGGATGATAGCCGTACTACCCCGAAACTTCTGCAGTGCCAGTCAATTTCGCCCCATATATCGTTCAAGTAGCTAAATAGGTATGCTATACTAAAATTTGAATATGACAGGGTGTGTCGTTTAGACAAAAATAATGTCTATATTGTTGGGGATGATAGCCGTACTACCCCGAAATTTCTGAAACGCCAGTCAATCTCGCCATACACATAATTCAATTAGTGCAAAAAATTATATCTAATTTTCACTGTGAAAGCAACTTTTTGAAAATGTCTCAGTACATTTCAGATGTATTTCTGTCATGTAATTGTAGACTATAATAGTAATATTTATTATTCTTATAGTGACCGGAATTGACGAACGCCTATGTTCATTCGAGCATTTCCGCCGATTTAGTTGATAACTTTTGGCTGCCAGTTTCACACCGGTTTCACATTTTACCTATCTTTTCAAGATGGCCGGTATATGACTAAGTACAAATATTTAAAAAGGAAAAATAAGAGTTGACCTAATCACCATTCCAGAAAATTTCCAAACTTATTGCGAAAATTGTTTCTAAACCTTTTTATTAGTTATTAGGTTATTTTTTCGCACGTTTAACTTTTAGAGAACTCGGCAACCAGTAGCACTAAACAGTAAAATTGAGATCTTATGTGTTTATGTTGTAATTTTGTGTTTTCCTTAATTTTAATGCTTCTTTCAATTTTAAACGTTTTATAGTAATTAAATACAGAAATGTATGTCAGGTATATATTTTCCTACAATATAGTTCACCGATTTTTTGCATTCAAGGTTTTCTATTATTTATTAGTATTCCTCTAGTTCGATTTTGTTAGTATAAATGGGCATTTTATTTAACTGTACGCGAAGTCTGTTTTATTGTTAGTGCGTACTCCTGACGGACTTGTAATGAGTGAAAATGTTTGGACAAGGTTGGGCTAATTTCTAGGTCATTTGGCCGTTTTAAACGTTGTGGTGGTCCGTTTTAAGTCATATTTTGGGGATAAATAGCCGTGAGCGAGACATTTAGGACCATACACGTATAGGAAGTCGTGTTGCTGTATAGTGCTACGATCAGAATTATCATTTTGTTTATATATATATATTTATATTATTTTCTATCTATATTTTTTTTTTGCTCTTTACAAAATATATATTGATATGATTAATGAAATCGAGGAGGCTTATGAGTTAAAACCACTTTCCCCTTTAATAGTAAAAATTTATATGTAATAAAAAAGATATGGAATATCGTTCCTACCGGCACTGTTTGACAATGTTACTTTTAAATCATTTTTACCACAGGTTAAAATATTGACTCAGGATAATATTGACAATATTAATTCTTCACAGGGGAAGTATACATTAACCTATTTAGGTACGAGCTTAAAACCGAAACCTCTGCTAAAGATGACGCAATTACTGTTTAGTAATAGACTCTTAAAGTATTGGTGGAAATAATTTAATTATTATGTTATAAGATCGTTGGCGGTGTTACTATTCTACATCACATAATAAATATTTGCTATTGGGTCAGGTAATGCAATATTTTTTTTTATGGAATAAAATATTTCGTTTTGATAAATCATTTAGGAAAATTTTCATTCCATTTAATGATGTCCATGCAAGATTTTAAAATAGTGGCCTAATATGGAACGTTTGTATTAGGGAGCTGCTGTGTTATGCTGGGAATTGAATTCACATACATGGACTGTATCTGAAAACGCCAACGATTGTCTTCAAGGAGAAAATGTAGCACATCAGATGAATAACGTTGACAAGTACTGTTTGAGTGCTAATCTGTGTCAACGATTTATATATGGCATATTAAATATCGGGGAGTTCTGCAATGCTATGATTGATGCTCTGCTATGGTTTAAAGAGTTTTCTCGGCAAGAAAGTTTAATTCTATTAATGTGTTTTATCGGTATTATTATATGTGTTTTTATAGGTAGTATTAAAAATAAAAATATAGTAGGTGAATCATTTATATTTTATTTGATGGAGCAAATAAAACAAAAAAAATACAAATAAATTTGTATTTATTTTTTCAATTGAATTACATACTAACAACTATCTAAGTGCACTTATCTGTAAGGACTAAAACTATCACAATAATATTACTTGAGTAATGGAAAGCCATTATGTACATAACCATGTAGGTGAGAATTAAGTCATACAGCTGTATATAAGAAATCTGGTTTTTCAAATTTCAAAATCCAATTTGATATCCACTGCAGAAGATTTTAAACTGTCGGCTTGATGGCAACAGTCAATAATAAATAGTGGGGTCTTTCAAAATTCTTCCAGATCCATTATAGGTTCACTCATACCTTTATGGTAAAGAATAGCTTCTTTCAAAGTTCTCGTATGAGTAGTAAGCAGGGGTCTTGTTTGACATTTAAAATGCTCTTGGTATGATCTTAAAGAAAACCCATGAGGTACTTTAGAGGAAGCTTACCGCTGAATATCTTACTGGCACCATCAAATTTATCATGTTTAGTAGCAATTAGCCCTCATTCATAAGTTAATAAACTTCACTTTTACATCTCTCCGAACGATGCCAAATTTTTAGTGCAGTAGTAATACTAGTTTTTCCACCTGTTCTCCGCTCAATTCATAAAGAATTTTCTCAAAAAGAAATGCTAGTGTGTTACTGGATAGATAACAAAATTGTATAGGATCAGTCGGTGTAAATTTTTTCTCAGTATAGATGTAACTATCTGCAATAGTATAAGATCTTGAAAATGTAATGGGATTCGTATTTCGTCGGAATTCTTATAGTTGGGGGATCTATATGGTTTATATGTATATTCATGTAAACTAACCAGTGAATTATCAAGGATGGGGTCTTCAAACGCTTGTATTTTCTGCTTGTTGCAGAAGCGGATATATTTAATGTTACTTCTGCTTTTAAGCAATATTCAATAAAATACATTCGAGGAAGAGTCGATTTTTAAGCGGTAGTAAGTGGCATGTTGACGATTTAGCTGTCATACATCAAATCAGTCAACGTCTTTTATCCTACTCTTCTTTATAACTTTTAACCCGATCAAGAGAATTCTGTTGACATAATTCAAGTTTCACAATTATCTTCGCTGACTATTTAAATAAGCACCGGATGTGATATTACAATCTATACGAATAACCCTCACTTTTATAATGTAGATGGATAAAAATCATGAATTTTGTTAGCTGGAAATCGTCTTCGATCGAAACCCAACAGAGTATTCACTTAATTGGGAAGTGTAAGATCAATTTCGTATTTGGAATATATTTTACATTTCAAGGTATTGATGTTGGCTAGTAGAGAGAATAACATCTCACTATTGTTCAGTTGCATATTGTTAATATTTATACAATTAATTATTGCTCGATTATTTTTACCCATTTCGTAAGCCCTAGGAGATATTTTAATAAATTCAGATGTATTTTTTGTGAGATATAAGTGGTCTGCTACTTCCTGCTCGGCCTAAGCGGCTTGACTTGCAGGAAGTGACCTACATTGCAGCAGGTACTTAAACGCAGACCTCTCGCCATTAAACATGGCAAATGATACTCCGCAGACTAATGCCCCGACCGGTATGGAAATTCATCATTAATTTTCCTAATTGCAATACACCCTCAGAGACGCCAAAGTTATTTCCTGGTTTATAATTTGAGGTATTAAATTTACCTAAATTTTCAATTATATAATCATATAAGTGTATACTTTAATTATTAATGAATATCTATCCATATATATAAAAATGAAGATTTCTCTCCAACATTGATTTTGATAACGTCATAAAAAAATTGTACAATAACGTCTTTGACAATTCCAATATGTAAAATCCTACATATACAGGGCGATTCAGAACTTATCTAAACAAATTGGGAATAGATGCATCATGAAATATGGAGTTTTTTGTGACGCAAGTATTTACATTATTTTTTCAAATATCAAAAATGGCTTACGTCTATAACAACTTGAGGTTGGTGCATATCATTTTAATATATGGTGGAGAGAAAATGCTTTAACAGAACGATTTCCCGGTAAACATATTCCAAATGCTTTTACAATGGTGTGCACTAAATGCAAGTCTACTACAAACGTTGGCGTGACACGGGAAATTTGCAACCGAATCGTGGAAGAGATGAAGATCCAGGGCGTCTACGGCATATTGCAGCAGTGCGGCGAATCATACACAAGGTTCAATTATACCCGTACCATGTACAGCGTATCCAAACATTAATACCAAGGGATTGGACGAGGAGGACCGGTAGCATGACCACCACAATCTTCTGACTTTGGACATATTTTTGTGGGAATATTTAAAAAATTATATATATTGCACTGAATTTGACACTATTGATGATATACGCAAACTTATCATAGCTGCTGCCAATAACTGGCACCTAATTTCCTTCCTTTGTTTTCCCAATGCGTAAATTTTCGTATATTCTTTCGGTTTTCTACAGTTTTCATTGTTTTACCAAAAACCGAATGACTCAGTTGTCCGTCCGTTTAGATCTATATATTTTTTTAACCAACATGATTGATCAAATTTTAATATGCGATGTATTTTTTCAATACTAAACTATTTCTATATGAAGGCGGACCTACCTAAACAGCTGATATGATTATCTTCATAGGCTTAGTTTTTTGTTTATTCTAACCTATCTTCCTTGACCACCTGTTGTTGGCTCAAGAAAGTTTTTTCTCAAAAATTTTTCTAATATGTTCGAGTAATCGGTGTTCATCCTGGTTTTATACCAGCTTTTTAATGTTTTCGCTTAATATTGCACATGGTGTAAGAAGTTGTGACATTGTGATAATGTTTTTTTGAAGTTTTCTGTTCTGATGGATGGTTCCATTGCACTTTTATTAATCTCAATCTTTTTCGTATGTCCCTTTTACTTATCCTTTTACATTTTGATAATTATTATACATTTTTGTAGTTTCCTGATGAAGAAACAATAAAGGCTTCGAAAGCTTGAATAGAAATAAGGAGTTTTCTTTTTTCTTGCCTAGTGACTGCTATACCTGGTTAATTAATTTTACTCTATTCCTTAACGCACCAGTCAGGTGAATCTCTTCCGCTATATATATATTGAAAGATACCTCCATTTATTTCTCATAATTTTTTAAATTTTGATATGTTCTATCTTCTATGTTCTTTGATATGGAGTGAAGGTACCATTTTTGTCTCTATGCATCTATACTGATGGCAGAAAAGTATAAATATGATTGTAATCGTTGAGTTTATGACGCAGTAATAGCCGTTTTTGGTAACAATATAATAGGCACCCACCACAAAAATACTTACTTCTTATGTTAATTACTGCAAATTTGAGATGTAACTAATTTAGATAAGCTATTAATCCAAAAATAATGATTTACTCCATGTTTACTGGTTAGTAGTAGTAAATTTACATGAATCGGTAATGAATAATATAATGGCCCCTAGATAGCTTATGTCATTTTGATATTTTTTTTCTAATCCGTAAACATTGATAGATATGTTGTTTTTTAATTCAAATTTTGGTGTATCGCGAAATTTAACTGAAAAATCTATGCCTGTTGTATCGAAAACTGTAGAATTATGAGGGTATGATGAGATGTTTAACGTTCTTCCTCCTACTGTAAACAATGCAGACACTATGGCCCATAAAAAACAACATTCATCTTGATTTTGTACGTTTACTTTTTCGTATTCAATGAATTTGAGTAATTTTATGTACAAGTATTCTCCAAAACTGTTAAATTTGTTTATATTAATTTCAACATACATAATGTTCTTTAAAGTCCAATCTAAAAACATATATATTTTTTAATCTATAAATATTATCACACATAAATACATTTTTACCTGAATCTCTGATATTTGGTCATAATCACAAGTAAATTAAAGACTTCTGAGTCAATAGAGCAATCAATAACTCTGTTACTTGTATTACAAGACTTTTCCGTTTTCTTGAATTTTTATGGATTTAGGAAATAAATCTATATTCACTTTTAGCCCTCTATGAATTTTCAACATTTCTTCTAACAAATTTATAATTCCTGTTCTTATTGACACGAAGAAGCTATACAAATAAGCTGTTCGGTTTTCACTGCATACTCTATAACTGGTTATTCTATATCTAAATGCACTATGGATTAATTGTACACCAGGTAGGAAGTTTACACATTAATTTGTTCTAATGTTCGAAAGTAGGATATTCGAGCATTTGTTGGCACTCTGTTACGGCAAGTGTAAACAAACTCCAACGATCCTGTAACGTACTGGTAATACGGATGGTTCTGCCAATGTTGACGGTTGCGGTAGCTCCATCGATGAAGATTCCCCCGGTAAGGTTGATGACCTCACCGAAGCCGACACCTCCGTCAATGTCGATGGTTCTGCTGATGTAAATATCGTCGGTACAGTAGATGATTCGGCGGTTTGACGGTGCTGCTGATGTAGGCAGTCCGTTCGAAATGTATGTTCCCACAAACACAAACACATTCGTTCCATGTCGTACTTTGTTGGATGGTTACTCCTCATTACAGGATTCGTTAACATGTCTCCGTAGACTACTTTCTCTTGTAAAAGTTGTTTTACATTTATCACACATACATTTATGCGTAGGTAGGTCTCTGCTCAAATGATTTTGAACTCTATCTGTATTCGCTTTTATACAGTGCTTCCGAAAAGTAACGAATAAATTCATTATTTTTGAAATTGATAAGTTTTCGAAAAAATCTCCTGGTACGTCGATTTTGTTTTTAAAAAATGCACTTTTTGACATATGACCCACATTTGTAACGTCATCGTTGTTTTTTGACCATGCCATTTGAAAGAGCGTATCATTCTACATACTAACATCATGAAAAATTATGGTGTTATCGAGTTTATATTTCAAATTTGCTTCAAAATAACGGTTGAGTTACAATACGTATCAATCTAGGATAAATTCCTAGTATTCCATATATTCATAGTTCACCCTTAAGGGTGAGTATGAGCTTGCTTACATTTAAAAAGATATTTCTCACATAATACAGTTTTAGAAAAGTCTACTATCACAACAAAGCGTCGATCTAGACTGCAGAACTTTGCTAATATGCTTTTTAGTCGAATGTTGCGTTGCAGATGAGTGTGCCAATGTTTTGCCCCAATTGACTGTTTATTATGGAAGATTGAACGCGAAAAATACTAGGACGTCTCAAATGTGCGAAAAGTAAAACCACTTCAAGGTAAATCATCTCGTGGCAAACATATTACACCATTCAATTTTATATTATTGGAAACATTCTCTACTTATTAAAAACTTATTTCTAAGGAAAATGTTTTTCATTTTTATAATGCTAGCAAGATACTTTGTGGAGACTACATTTTGTTCAGTTTTTTTATAATGACAGTGTATTTAAAAACTGCTTATCCTAGAATAGAATCAGTCAAGTGTGTCTTCAATTAAGAGAAATTGTACCGATGCTGTAACTGGTTATTAAGTACCTCTGCAACGATTGATGCAATTTCAAATATATATTGTTTACGACTACAAATTGAAAATTATATTTGCCATTTTTGTTTTAGTTGTTGATCCAGTCGACGCAAATAAGAAAAATTCACAAAATTAGAAAAAGAAAAATCCAGATGTAGTGATGGATGTAATAGTAACCACAATTGTTGGATATATCTCTGACCCAAAAGACCCAGTTTAAGATTCCAGAAGTTCCTATGTTTACGATAGTAACGCATCTTTAGCGGTTCGAGTATTTAGTGCATAATCAAGAAACAAATACTGACACAAACGGGAAAAGAAGAGGAAAGAAAAGAGCAAGAAATGTAGATATGTGGCAAAGAAACATACGAAAATGCAAGAGGATGGTTGAAGCAAAGTATAAATCCTGACTTAAAGGTTATCCAAAAAATGAACTTCGGGGAAACCCTATATAAATTACCGTATGAAATGTAATAAATAATAATAATAATAATCCTTTATTCCTTCAACATAATTAAATTTACAGAAAGAGGTTCTGTATTGCTCGTTACAAGACAAGCCAAAAAAACATATGTGCCGCCGAAATTAAACACATACATTAACAATATAAATATAACACATACCTACATACCTACTCACAAAAATGTCTTACAAAAAAAAAGCCTAAAGTACAGAAGATAAAAAAACAAATGCCAAAATACATTTGTCTTAGTACAAAAAAAATTGACAAAGTAAGCAAACAAAACAGATACATTCTAATTCTCTCTGAGTAAATAAATCTTACTCATGTAAAACAAATGAACGGAGTTTCAAGAAACCCACAACAAAATTGAACAATAACTTCGCACTCCCAGGCGAATTATACATATACCTTTTCTATATATATATATATATATACATATATATATATATATATATATATATATATATATATATATATATTGTATATTTGCTTGTATTCTATTTCTTTGCTGTAACATATAGTTACCATACTAGTCATTTTATCTTATGCTGAGACTTGCACTTATTTCCTTATATATAGACTGCATACTTACTTTGATTTAATAAACGTCGTTCTTGTTCTTTATAAATGTATTAAGTTATTTACAACGTTCTCGTTCGGTACATACTTAATTGGCGTAGTCGGTAGGATCTACAAACAAGTCTCATAATTCTCGTGAGTGAGAGAGTGAGATCCTTGGTGTACTTCTGTAAATTTATTGGATACGGTGGTCAAGTGGTTGGTCAACTTGACGCCGAGATCCCTGGACCGTCAACGACGATTCAAAGTAAGTCCCTCTTGTATTTTCCACTCCTTTCCTCGCTAAGTTGATATAAACTGATTTTTAAATACTTGTGCGGCGAAAAGACATTTTGATTTACACTTGCCTGTATATAGTCAAAATTAGTTAGGATTAAATTTTTAAGAAGTGATTAAGTGAATTTAATTCTTCTGAATTCGTGAGTCAACTCTTTCACGATTAGAGTGACTGTTTTCAGACCCTGTTTATAATTTTTCTCTGTCCAAAGTGCTTCTTTTGTTGAGTGACTATTAAAACAATTTGTTTATGAGCCAACTCGACTGAAAACGAAGTGTTTGTTCAGATGCCAAAGAATAGTAATTCTCAAGGTAAATTACGAGTAGAAAAACCATACCAGGTCCCTGTCGGTGTTGGACTCTCCGTAAATCAAAATGAGATAGATAGTTTAGTAAACCAGTTATCTAGTATATTTAATAACGAAAATATGACTACTAACTCAAATGTCAACGAAGCTAAAGCTTTCCTTGATGTGATCCCAGTTTTTGGTTCACAAACCAAACATTTTATAAATTATGTGACGATTAATTAGAATCTTTAATATCCCCGAAAGAACTGAACTTGCGGGAATCTAAAATCACAGGCCAAGCCGAAATTATTTTGAACCAACGTTTAGAAATTCAAACTTGGACACAAATTAAAAATTTATTACAGCAAAATTTCGGAGATCAGTAAATTTATGTAAAAATATTTTATGTAATGAACCCCTTTTAGCCTTTCCAGATTTTTCAAAAACTTTTGTATTAACCACGCATCTAACTTTGCGATCGGAGCTGTTTTATCTCAAAACGGTCATCCAATTTCATACGCGAGTAGAACTTTAAACCCGGCAGAAATAAATTATTCAACAATTGAAAAGGAATTATTAGCAATCGTTTGGGCAACCAAATATTTTAGACCTTATTTATATGGAAGAACATTTATAACAAATACAGACCATAAACCCCTTCAGTGGCTTTTCTCCTTAAAAGACCCTCAGTCTAGATTAGTCCGTTAGAGAATAAAATTAGAAGAATTTTAATATGAAGTAAAATATATTAAAGGAAAAGAAAACAATGTTGCAGACGCATTATCCCGATTCCCTCCAGACATTAACATTCATTAACTTCAACCTGCTAATTCTCAAGCCTTAGACTTACCTATTTTAGAAGACGATATCTCTCTATGTTAGTAAACGTGGATAGACCTAACACACCTATTGACGAAGAATTACTTAACGATATTTTACGACAACTTCCAGAACCTTCTCCTCCAGTATTACACATTCCAGAACCCTCTCCTCCAGTATTACATATTCCAGAACCTGACGACAACGAAACAATGCATACCTCGATAGAAAATCCAGCAGAATTACCCATAACCGATCAACCAATAAATCAATTTAAATATCAAATATCTATCGCTCTAAATCCAAATCTTGTTCAACCTTAGTGACATAAACTAACCAGACCTTTTGATAAAAATTCAATTTTTATAGTATTTAATCCTCAACTTTCAGACGAAAATAAAGCTAAAATATTACGAGACTTTCTAAAACCAAAAGAAATAAACTGTTTATATTTTTATGATCAAAAAGCTAGACAATGTTTTGAACGTTTAATACCAAAATTCTTTAATAATACAATTAAATTTAGAATCTCCACACTAAAAACTCAAGATGTAGAAAAACTAGAATCCCAGATCAGATTAATAATGAAACAACATGAAGTAAATACAGTACATAGAGGCATTGACACTATTTATAATTCTTTAGCAAAACTCACTATTGGCCTAATATGAAAGAAACTATAACAACCTATATAAATAATTGTGAAACATGTAATCGAGCAAAATATGATAGACACCCACAAAATCCACCAATCCAAAAAAAGGAAAAGCCCACTAAACCTTTCGACGTCATACACATAGACATACTATTCTTTGATAAAAATCAATTCTTATCTGTTTTGACACATTTTCAAAACTAGGACAAGCCTATCCTATAAATACCTAGTAGGAATGCTGTAACAACGACTAATACTATTCTAAATTATATCTCCCATTACGGAAAATCAGTCAAAATAATCTGTGATCAAGGCAGTGAATTTAATAACAAAATATATTCAGAATTTTGTCAACTACACAAAATAATTTTATATTTCACTAGCGTCAGTAATTCAAATTCTAATAGTCCAGTCGAACGTTTCCACTCAACAATTTTAGACTCCATCAGAGCTTTGAAATTAGATAACCCTACTTTAAATCAAGAAAATCTAATTAAATTAGCAACCATTGGATATAATTCTGTAACTCAAAAAACACCCTTAGAAATAATATTAGGTTCACCCCAAAACATAGAAATAGATGAAAAAATAATTACCACAAATTTTATAAAAAAACAAAAACAAATTTATTCAAAATTATACGAGGACGTACAAAACAATATTGAAGTGACAAAACAAAAAACTTTAGACCGAGTAAATAAAAATAAAACTGAACCACAAAAAGTCAAAATTCTACAAGACATACTAATAAAAGACAATTTAGTAAACAGACACAAAACAAGACCAAAATATAAGAAAGCTATAGTTATGGAAGATAACGGCGCTACTATTCAAACAAAACAAGGAAAAATTCATAAAAAACATGTTAAGAAATTAAAACCCCCTGACACTTCTCCTCTGTCAAAGGACGAAGATTTTACTGATAGTGACGACAATATTCCATTGGCACGCCTCTTCAGAAATAAATAAACTCGTCAAACACTATTTGGAATTTGACTTGTAGAAGAATTCTAAATCTTATTAGTACTGGATATAATAAAACTCTTTGGCCTCACGAACGATCAAAACAGAGAACAAATAAAAATAAATTAGAAATTTTAGAAATCAATTTAACTTATAAACTAAATTAAAGGAACAATTAAGTTATTTAACCTCCTTCATCAAAATTAATAATACTCTACATTTATCAGCCATAACATATGTTCAAAATTATAAACTTTATATCAACTTTTAAATTCGCATGTTTCAATTACTTACAAATTTTACCTGTACACTTGAATCAATACCTATATATTCCTACCTCAACCCACTTACTTAAGAATCAACCAGATATCTTCAAAGGAGGAATGTACCCAGATCCCAGGCATGTATCCATGGGACGACATGAACAGAAACTAAATCCTATCGACTGTACATCTCAAATTCAAAGAAAATTCTATATGCCAAATTCAAAATTGTTATTCACATCTCACCATGATATACAGCTAGATGAACTGAGTAGTTTAGCGGAGAGTATATCCAAATAATAAAATCTAAGCCCTGGAATTGTTTGATCAAGATCCATACCAGCAACTTCCCAATTTTATCAGTAGCATAATATGCATAATTTTAATAATGATAATACATTATATTTTCAAGAGCTTCAATAAGCACCTACAATTTGTATACGAAGGTCAAACCGAATGACGACGATATAAATCAACGCCCGAAATCACGTTTATACACTGATGATCTCCAGTTACCACACCAGGAACAGCGACTCCCTGCTGTTTCCTTATTACCCTCCGCGAAGATGAGCATCAAAATGAAGAAGCACCCCTGAGCCTTGGTTTCAGATGAGGACTTCGCTGCCCTAGATGTCTCAACCCCAGAAGGGACGACTACCGCCCACTAGGACCCTGGTCGCTTCACCCCGTGAGCTCCCTCTACGACGGGAGGAATTATACATATACCCTTTCTATATATATATATATATAGTATATAGTATAGAAGCAAATATATATATATATATATATATATATATATATATATATATATATATATTGCTTGTATTCTATTTCTTTGCTGTAACATATAGTTACCATACTAGTCATTTTATCTTATGCTGGGACTTGCACTTATTTCCTTATATATAGAGTTCCAGATCTAGCTTAGCTTCAGTGTGAATTATACCGTTGTACTGCATACTTACTTTGATTTAATAAACGTCGTTCTTGTTCTTTATAAATGTATTAAGTTATTTACAACATTCTCGTTCGGTATATACTTAATTGGTGTTAGGTTATCCAGCAGAGAAATAAGAGAATTGGACTTAAAGATTCCCCTTGTAAAACACCCGTAGTAATGTTGAAACTTTTAGTGTACAAATTTTAGCACGCGCGTGTAAATATAAATTTTTAAGAACATTTATTATGTTACAACTTAATCCTATATTATATAGTTTTTCCCAGAGAAGAACATGATAGACTGAGTCAAAGGCACGCTTAAAATCTATGAATGCAGCAAAAACTTTGCGGCCTTTTCGCTTAAGGTGATATGAAATGTATTGATAAAATAAGCAACATTTAGGGAATACAAGTTTACCTGTACTTCTGCACTCTATAAATAAAAGAAACGCAATTTTTATGATTTTTGTAACATCCATAGTTAGAAACAAAGAACGAACGGAAAGTGGAGCTGGAAAACAAAAATTGAACTTAAAATATTATTTCACAATAGACGGTACAAAAATTCAAGTGTGTAAAATATATTTCTGGTGTACACTAGATATTTTCCAGACGTTTCTTAGAATGCACTAGAGAAACGTCAGTCTAGTGGAATATTCGAAAGTGATAGGAGAGGGAATCAGTCTTCAATCAATACAGTTATTAAAGACGCAGTGAAAAACAAAATTCATCAACATATGCGATTTCCATCTGAGGAACCTCATTATATATTTATTAGTAGATACGATATATGGATTCCAGTTCACACCCCTAACGTCCCACTCCTAATTAGGGTTGAAAATGAGAACCCGAAATTTTCAGTCTTCTCGATTTAAAAAAAAATCATAAATATATTTTTGGTTTTAATTAGCCGAATCGTTCGCACCCCTAACATCCGATCCCTAATTATGAAGACTCCAAATTTTCGGTCTCTCGATTTTTTAGAAAATTTAAAAAATATATTTGCGGTTTTAATTAGCCGAAAATAGGTTCATCGTTGACTCAGCTTCATTATTTGGACCACCCCCTAATTGCAGAATGCACGAGTTCGGGTCCTCAGCGCTAATTTCGGGCGGGGTTTTCTCGATTTTGAAGAAGACCTCAAAAATATGTTTGTGGTTCCAATTAACCGAAAATAGAATTATCACTATCTCATCTTCATTATTTACTAGTCAATTTCCTTAGCGCTAACACCCGAAATTAGCTACCTTTCACTGACTGATGCAGTCTGTCACCTAGTCGTTGACCTGAATCGTTGAGTGAATAAGTTTATATAGAGGCGCATCCCTGTACAAATAAACGACTGCTATGCTGGGCTCGAGATTTGGATGGCGCTGCTGGAGAATTGGGCCCGAGATTTCTCAGTCCCTAGATAAAATATTCTCAGTCTGCTTCCAACAGTAGAGGGAGTGACATCGACCGCTCGTCTGTTATTAGCAAACAGTTTTGTGTGATCTGTAGTTTTAGTTTCTACTGTAGTAGTGTTTTTGTGCAATCATGACAACAGCTAATCACAACTGTGTTTATAAAAACTGTTTAAATAATAAAAGACGAAACAAAGGAATAAGTTTTTTTAAATTTTCAGTTACTGACAGTAAACGTGCCCAGGAGTGGCAAAAAATTGCGGTAATTTAAGCATTGCTCTAATGGACGTTAATGAATTAAAATATAAATTAATTTGTGACGTGCATTTTTCTCAGAACTATATTATAATAAACAATAAGAGAAAATTGAAAAATGCAATTCCCATACAGTTTATTGAAAAAGGTAGGTAGATAAATAATATAATATCACAAAATATATACCTAGCTACTCAAAGCTGTATATTTTTGTGATAATAGTTATGTATTATTAGCAGTTCATTAATCTTTTAAAGATTCTCTAGAAATTGGTTACCACATATTTAATAAGATTTTGTTATATGCTTGGTTATTATCAGTTTTTCCAAAGACCCGTAGGAAGGCTGTAATAAATTAAAATTTTGGGCAGCGAGAGCAAATAAGCGTTTCTAAAATAAAAATGTTCCTCAAAAATTAGAATGTATACGGGTTTTTCGGAAAAAATTTATAATAATGTCAACAAGTAGGTAGGTACCTAGCTATTTACACCAGTAAAAAAAAATTACGGTTACATTTTTTATTTTTTGGAAGAAATTAAATTTGAAGCGTTTTGCTGTCGTTACTCTCAATTTTTTTTAATGGCATAGTGTGCTAATTGTCATTTGCTTAGCTACATTTCTTCTGTTTCTATTAGGATATTCAAAAATAATTCTAATATCTAAGGTTCACTTCGAATTTCTGTATCTACAAAGATAATTGTAAACTAATATCCTAATTATGTAATTTATGGATATTTGTTGTGATTTCACTTTTAATTCTTATATCTAATTAAAAATAAACTAAAGTCGTAAGTTTATATGGAGGGATGTTGTTTTTATTCCAATTTAATAAATATCTAGCAAATATGTTTTTATTAGTTACTGCAAATGTCACCTAAAGTAATTTCAAAGTTTCAATTCATTACTTTTTGAAACACCGTGTGTACGGTGTGCTCAATAAACGCTGGGCACCAGATGTACAGTGTGTTTCAAATTGGATGCATATTGGTATTTTGGAAATCGTTAGAGATAGAGACAAAGTTAAGTTGAGGCAAAGTTGTGTAATTTGGTGATCAATAATATGTCTGGAAAAAATCACGGCTAACAATATTAGTTTTTGAGACATTTGAAATAAAAACCGATATTTTGGAAATTCGTTCTTGTAATATTTCAGGCTTGTTTCAAGAGCTATTGAAATAAAAAGGACACATTTTCGTAGTAACTTTTTACGCTCTATCAAATGGCGAAATAGTTTTTTTAAGTAACGTTTTGTCCCATCAATATATTTATGTCACTCGACAGCATTTCTCCTTGTGATGATGTATCATACGATAAACGGTGTTATTTAAGTACGTGGCCAAACTTCAAGGGGTAATTTCTTGAGTGATTCTAAGACAAAAACTTTATATAAACGTAGGTCCTGTAATGCTTCGTTTTCAAGATACAGGGTGTCAAACTTTTTTAAAAAATCATTTTTTCGTAAAAATCTTAATAATCCCTTAGCCGATTTTGCTGAAATTTGGCAGTATGCTTTATGGTAGAAAGGGGCTAATTTATCCCTAAGTAGATTAAAATGATTAAGCCCAGTGACGTCCCCCGGGGGGGGGGGGCACCTTAACCTATTTTTGACAAAAAAATGTGTGCCACTGACTTTAAAATTCTTATAATTTTTTCTTATAATGTTTTGTTTGCAAATATGTTTCTTTATAATCAAGGCTACGAAAGTCACAAATATTTTAATATTATTTCAAGTTACGTGCAAATAACAAATAAGTATTAATTTGTAATATTTTATAACAAATAAAATATATAAATTTCTCTCATTAATCTATGGTTTTCAAGTTTTAACTTTCTTTCACATATACAGTGTGGATAAAAAGTTTGGAATACATAAAATATCTTCTGAAATAATATAATTTTGGAAAAATTCTCACGTCGATTTTTTAATTAAATTTGCCACTTTTTGAAATGATGAAGTATTGAGGACAGGTAGGTATCATTGAGCAGGATTTTTTTTAATGGCAACTCCAATTTTTTTTCTCGAATATGAAAGAGCTTTTTTTTAATATGGTATCATAAAATTTTTATTAGGTTATATAAGAAAAATTTCGAGATAAATTCAATTGAAATTTCAAGATATCAAAACACTGAATTATTATCTATAATTTTTCTGCAGGCTAATAGCTACAATTTGATTTTAAAGTCCTCATTGCCAAGTAGTAGGCATTAAAATAGGTTCTGTATCAAAATTTGATAATTTGTCATACAATAATAATTATGATAAAATATCGTGAATCTCCAATTATCTCGATTTTTTTTACGTTACTTACCAAAATTTTTATGGCGCCATATTCAGAAAAAAAGCTTTCTTATATTCCAGAAAAAAACAATTTTTTTCCTGCTCAATGATACGCCACTGTACACAATTTTTAATTATTTCAAAAAGTGGCAAATTTAATTTAAAACTCGACGTGTCTGAATATTTTTCCAAAGTTACTCTATTTCAGGAGATATTTTTTATACCCAAATACCCAAAATTTCATTAATTTATGTCGTTGCATGTTCGTTTGAAAATATAAGGGGCTTTTAGAAATGAGTAAACATTTCGAATATTTACTTTGATTTAATATAATTTTCGTTATTTATTTTATTATTTATTCCTATTTACTTAATTAAAAACAATTATAACCTAATTTTTTAACTATTTAATTTAGTTGTAACACAATGTTAAAAATTATTATTTGACTTCTAAACTGTATTTTCGTTTTTTCTTCAAAACGTCACGTCCTACTGACTTCAGATAAGAGGGACTTTTCTGGGTAAAATTGCATGTTCTTTCATATTTTTCGAAAACATTTGCAAAATTTCAATTCAGCTATACTTTTTTATATAAAAATATTAATAGATACCCCTCTATCCCCACCACTGCAATCAATATGCGATGATTTTGGGTGTCAAATTATTTGTTCTCCAATACTAGGTCTTTTGCCGCAACATGACGATTTATTTTGTTAGCGGTTATTTAGTTAAAAAATAAGTAAACAAAACAAATATAACATTGAGCACCCTGTATCTCACAAACGAAGCGTTTTAGGACCCAGATATATATATATATATATATATATATATATATATATATATATATATATATATATATATATATATATATATATATATATATATTGGAATTTTTCGTCTCAAAATGAGATCTTATAAAGATTACTGAAGTCCTGCTATTTAAACCTGAGACACTCTGTATATTAAGCATACACATGTAAAATCTGCTTCATTAAAATTCTACCTGATCTTAAAAAGAAAGAAAACAAATTGAATCTGGCTCCGAATCAAGCCGCAACTGTTGAGTGAGTCACGCAATGCCACAGCCGGACAGATTCCAGTTAGTTCAAATAAATGAAATAGATCGGCCTAGGCGGCGCTTCAGATCAGCGCTATAGTTTGTGGACGGTGCGGTACCAGGGGTAGAATGTGGTGGGGAACCTGCATGAATTCGTTTTGGGCCATTGGACTTGCGGCTCTTGTATACTTATTCACTCAACGCCTGAATGTAACCACATTCATTTCTACTCACCTTTCAAATGCGTAGTTTAAAAAGGAAATATTTTTAAAACTACTTATAATGTAATGTATGCAATGCAAGTAACCTTAATTGCATTCTATATGCAAATGAAGAAATAATAATGTATGTTAAATTTTCAAAAAAATGCCTTTACGTTTGTGTATATAAACAGAGAATTGTATCGACTGAAATCAAAGTATAAACAGTTCTACCCAACAACATATTATATAGTCGTAAGTAAAATATGCATTTATTCTTATATATATATATATATATATATATATATACCGTTGATAGTTATTAGTTAATGTACAGTTCACCTTATCCACTGTTTCTTGATATAGAAATTTCCGTTTTATACGACTGAAATATTAATCAATAATTAAATCAAATTTTGTTTCAGCATGTCACAAAACATGAATGTGACAAATGAAATTCCTAAAAACGAATCGGCTCCGCCGCTAGAATGCTGGGACTACCCAAACCAATCGACTTACGGTTCCTCTATCAGGAAAATCAAGCGTCTTAAAAATTTGTATAAATAAAATTTAATAATTTAATTTAATCTTTTTTTCACGAAAAAGTATGCCATAATCTGGATTTGAACCAGTAACCTCTAGATCTTCAGTCTAATGCTCTCTCATTGAGCTATTTCATCTAATAAAAATATATCATTAATAATTATTAAATATTTAAAATTGATTTTAAAAAAATATAGGGGATTATTACATTTGATAACAGTAAATTAATGCTCTATATTAATGATATACTAATTTAATATTGTATTTTGTAATAACGCTAAAGTATAACTTTAATTTTATCAGTCGTGAAAAATTAATAAAGGAGAAAGATGTATTGCTGAGAAAACGTGGCAAGCTATTTATTCTCACATCAAGTTAAAATATTTATTAAAAATGGATTTTCAACAAATATATTACTTACCGAAGAACTACATCAAAATATGTGTGTGATCTAGAAGACGGATGGCATTTATTACCCGATTACATACAAAGTGACCCAGTGATACAGAAATATAAATCTTGTAAAAAACCTTATTTATCCGACACCCACAATGATTTTATAGATGGCCCACCCAAAAGAATTATTAACTGTGAATATTGTATTCAAGAAGAAAGAATAAATTAGGAAAATGCGTAAGTGGCAGGTATAGGGTAAACAAAGAAGAATATTATTAATAATTGTCTTTTAATAATTTACATATAACAGTTTACATGTGACAATCATACATTTTTTCAATATCACTAAGAACTAGATTTTGATTAAAGGTTATGTACTCGAGCAAACAATAACTTTGTTCACATTTGTTTAAGCAACAAGTTCATTAGTTTATCTATACATGTTTCTATCGAACAACCATCGCAGTTAGTAATATAAAGTAAAGCATTATTATACAAATTTTTGAATTCTAAGTAGTGTAAATATTCCAGTCTATATTCAATAAGATGCTTAATATTAATAATGTCTATAATGCACTCATCGTCGAAATAAAGAACTGCTTCACCACTCCTCACCACCAATATGTCTCTATCTTCAATCAGTTGGCTGGAGAGCTTTAAATATTCAAATTCCAGAACAGTTTCATCAAATCTTTTTTCTTTATCATTATCCGGCATAATGTTAATGTTAGCGATAAAATCATACCAGTCCATATACATCATTTTAAATACAGGTTCAAAACCGCAAGCTGAGCTAATTCAAGTGGAGAATTAAATTGTTGAATTTGGTAACGAATATTTTATTTCGGCGATTAATTGTTTCTCCTGTTTCTGTATACTTTAAAAGGACGTTGTCAACATATGTCCAGTAAGATGGACAATTTGAACTATTTTCCATACCAGAATCCGACATTATTAAAAGAAAACAACACACACCATCTTAGTCGTTAGCTAACTAATTACTAACTCGATAAACCTCTCATAAAGTTATACTAATGTACTAAGAGAGGGGTTCAATTTTTATATAGGAGTTTAATATGTTAAACAGCAGTTTACTCCCAAGGAGCCTTCTATATATTAGCATTATAATTTTTAGATACATTTTACCCAGAAGCACTTCAACATGTTTCAAAATGTTATTAACAGTGGTCAAAGAGAAAGGTACGCTTCAACGAAAATCAAGCATATCTAATGCTGGTTGTTGCTGTAGACCGACACCATTTCGAAAACAAGATATCAAATCTATCTATCATATTAAATCCGATTTTAGATGTAAATCATAGACGTAAAGTATTTAATGAAAGAATGTTGTGATATAAAATAATACACATATAACAACCACTTTACTAACCCCATATTCCCTCTCTTTCGCAGTATATTCTCAACCAAACAAATGTCCTTGTACTTAGCATGTTGCAGTTCCTGGGTGTAAAATGATCCCTGAATTTCTTGTCCGCCTTGATCTTCTAGTATATAAGTTCTTGGGTTGGTTAAATTTATTTTTCGTATTTTGAAGATTTCCGTACTCCAACTTGGGACATATCCTTTTCTGAATGCTTTCCTGTGTTTACTGATTCTTACATCATCGTGTAGTTTAAACTTAATATGTTTCGGATCGACAACTCTTATGTGACTAAAAACTGTTTGCAATAATTTTTTAGCGTTGTTACGATTCACTTGGCTGGGTTTCAATCTAATAGCTCTATGTTTGGTGTTGTTATACTGATGTACTACATCTTGTAACATATTTATCCATTTATAATTTCCCTGAAAACTGAACCACTTCCACATTACATGTTTCAATGCTTTATTGACCCGTTCTACGACAGAAGCTTTTAAATTGGAATAAGTGCTGTAGTGATTTATTTTATATTAATTCATCAATTCCCTAAAGTCTGTTATAAAATTCCTTTCCCAAATCAGTCTGACAATTCTCATTTTGTTCAGAATTTTATGCATTGCATTAGTCACATCTTTATCCATTTTTGGTTTTACTGGTTCAGCCCATACAAACTTGCTAAATACGTTTATAACTACAAGAATGTATCTATATTCTTTGTTAATCCTAGCATATGGTAACATTTCGACTAAGTCTGCCTGGATAAGGTTAAGGATAAATTTTTTCGAGCTGGTTTGTGAAGCTCTACAACAAGTTGTTCTCTAATACTACACATTTTTTGTTATGGGACACTGTAAAACTATTTCCACATACAAAGATGGTATCTCCTTTATTTATATTTGTTCCAATAAGTTCAATCGACGTAAGAGCGGTACCTCCATTTAAAAACATTTGAAGTAGCTGGCACAATTTCCAAACTTTCCAGTTTTCCAGATATTGGGAAGATATATTCATCTTTATTGTTTTCCAGAGTGTACATGCCGCTTTTTGCAGAATGTCCCCTTAATTTTACAACACATTTACTGTGATGTAATTTAGGTTCACAATTGTAAAGTGGAGAAGAGTCAGGAAAAGATGTTATTGTCGGCGGAGAATAAGGAACTGATCTATCTCTCAACATATGACGACCAAACTTGTCGATAGGCATGATAGCGATATAAAGTACAGAAATAAACTGATTATTTATTTATGACATCCATTAGCTAATTATTTTTGATTCTCTTATTTCTTCCAAGATAAACTAAATCTCATTACTAACTGAGTCGTTACCTGCTAATTGAGAAGCGATTAGGAGACGCAGTCTATTTATTAGTTCATTAGGATCATCGTAGTACACATTATTTATTTTGTTATTTGATAAGTTTAATAGTCCACCTGTTGTATGATGTTTTAATGACTGCATTCTACGCAACGGTTTATTGGGTGGGGGAGGCTTGGAAAATGATTTTGGAATAGATGCAGTTTTCAATATTCCTTTCTTTATCAAATATGGCTTTATAATTGTCCTGTACTTCTGAGATTGGGTCCCTTGCACTTGTTCGTCGGGGCTATAGTGTATACGGTAGGCGTTAGACCTATTCAGAATATCCATATAATTATCCAAATCCGATTGTTTATACCCGGTGGGTTCTTTTTTAAACAACAACTCGTGCAGACCTGGTGTTCCAATGTATGTTATTCCATTTACCTTCAAATCTTTTCCAATAATTCCTAAATATGACCCTCCAATTTTAAACTTTTCCATGTCAGTGTCATGCTTCACCCCATACTGATGATCATTATCGGTTTCATCTCCGCTAACAGATAAGTCTATATATTGTCTCGGAAGAGGCTCGTAGGCCTCGAGATACTCTTGGTAGGCTCGGGTGTTTGAAAGGACTTGAAGAAATAGACGGTTCATATCGATATGTATCTTCCAAAAAAACTGGGCATGTTCATTGGTAAATATTTACTGTATGTATCTATACTGGGTCTTTTAGATGTAGAAGCGGGCGATTCAGTTTTGATTTCTTCGGTGGGTTCTTGTTTGATGGCTACATCTGTCTTAATGGTGGAAAGTAGTTTTTGTAGCAGTTCAGTTATAGGTTGATAACTCTTGATTGGGCTATGTCAGATTTCAGACTTTGATATTTTTGTTTCACTGATTTTCTGGTTTAACCAACTGCCTTGCTAATTCCTTATTCATGGTTGCTATGTTAATGAAAAGCGTCGATAATTTCACGTCTATTTATTCATAATCTAGAGAATGATAAATGCATCAAAACCTTTTCTATACCTTCCATTCGAAAGAGGAGAATCTTTATCTATAAGCAGGAACCCATATTTATCTTTCCAGCATTCGGCACAGATATTTTTAAATTGTTCAAAAGACATATCGACGTTAACTTGATCATCGTAAACATGTTTTAGGTTAGTAGCGTCTTGTTTGAAAAGCACTAAAAAATTTCCATTATCTTGTATTAGTTGTTTTGGAATGGATGAATATGTTTAACTTAAATAGAAACAGTCGGTATCTTTGTGACGACGAAAGCAAAAATAATCTCTTATAACACTCTGGTTACTGCATATTACGTCATCGAATATTATAACGGAATTAGGTTTTATTTCGCTTGGAGGAATTACATCGTTACCATCCTGATACTCATAATATCCAATCTCTTTTATAGGTTCCAATAGACGTTTCAGGTACTCATATTTCGGTTGATATAAAGATTTTGAGTACACGTATACATTCTCAAACCGTAGACCATTCGGATGCTCCAAAAGACTTATTATGATGTTCGTTTTACCACTTCCACTACCTTCGGTTATCAGCGAGTGTTTTTGAGCCTCCCAAAAGTGGACCGTGTTTTTTAAAAGCACTTAATGAAATATCGTCATGATTGACTACTGAAGTGAAGTGAAGTGAAGTTTTCTGTTTCTTGATCTTCATTCTTAAAGTAAATCATAGGCATTGTCCAATTCACTAATATAAAAAGTATATATACGGTATAAGCTTTCAAATAAATTGTACTAGTATTTTTAGATCACCCCGGAACATACACAGGATGATAAATAAAGTAGCAAAAATGAGACCACATATTCCTTAGGTCAAAATAAACCGATTTAACCTAATATACCTATATCCCAAGTCGCTTAATAAAAAATATACAGGGTGTCAAAGTTAAAATTTTATTTTCGATATTTGTAGATAACTTCTTAAAAAGTTCAAATGTTTACTTAAAATTTGTAAACCAGGGGTTTTTGCAGGTGAGAAATTCAAATTTGTTTCTAATTTTGACGTCACTAGTAGAGGGCGCTACCTATGGCACATCATGTTTCTTTTAAATGGCAGAACTTTTTTGCAGCTTAGTGTATCCATCTGACTATTGAAACAATCGATTCTACTACCTGTTATATCTGAAAAATGTTAAAGTCGTTAGGAGTAAGTTTTCGAAATAATCCTATTTGAATTATTCAGTGCACCGGTTGAAAACTGTTATCGTTGCAGGTAAATTGACTTTTTTACAGAAAATATAACAAAATGTTACTTGAAAAAGTTGTTCAAAACGGTAAATTATGGAGATGTGCAAAATTTCAAAAAGATCGGCCTGCTTTGATAAAGTCTTTGTGCTTTGTTGAAAAATGATTTTATCAAACCTTGCCGATCTTCTTGAAATTTTGGACGTCTTCATAATTTACTATTCTGAACAACTTTTTCAAGTAATATTTTGCTGTATCTTCAGCAACTTTACCTCAAACCAAAATAGTTTTTACTCGGTACACTCAGCATTTCAAATAAGACTATTTCAAAAATGGTTACTGCTAACGACTTTGGCAAGGTATACCTATTTCATATAAAACAGGTAGGAGAATCAATTATTTCTATAGTTAGATGGATACACTGAGCTGCAAAAAAGTTTTGCCATTTAAAAGAAACATGATGTGCCATAGGTGGCGCCCTGTACTAGTGACGTCAAAATTAGAAACAAATTTGAATTTATCACCAGCAAAAACACCTGGTTTACAAATTTTAAGTACATATTTGGATTTTTTAAAAAGTTATCTACAAATATCGAAAGTAAAATTTTAACTTTGACACCCTGTATCTTTTTTATTAAGCAACTTGGGATATAGGTATGTTAGGTTAAATCGGTTTATTTTCACCTAAGGAATATGTGGTCTCATTTTTGCTACTTTATTTAAAATCACCCTGTATAAATGCTTGTGCTAAACTCGTCTGTAGCCAAAAAAAGAGTGTAAAGAAAGTATCTAAAGTATCTGGATTTGTTAATACGCTTATAAATAAACTTCCATTTGAACTACACATTCCTGGCTATAATTTTTGCGGTCCTGGCACCAAGCTTGACAAGAAACTTGCCAGAGGTGATCGAAGAATTAATCCACTGGATAACGCCTGTCTCGCTCACGACGTATCTTCTCTGGCAGTTCTAATTTAGAAGACCGTCACTTGGCAGACTGTGACCTTGAACATCGTGCTTGGGAGAGAGTTCAATCTAAAGACGCCAGTCTTGGAGAAAAAACTGCGGCGTGGGCAGTTACCAATAAAATGAAGGCTAAAACCAAGCTGGGAATGGGATTACAAAAAAAATATATCCAAGAAACACCGAGGTGGAGCTCTAAGTTTTAAACAAGCAATACAAGAAGCTCGTCTTGGTATGCGGGGTAATCCATCTAGTAACCTCAGTGAAATGGTTAAGCAGGCTCTGTCATCAATAGGAAGAAGAAATATAGCTAAACCACGAAAGCAGATAATTCCGATTCCAAAAGCTGACGGATTTCTTCCTCTTATTCCACTGTTTGCCGCACTAGGAAGCATTGGGGGAGGAGCTGCTGGGATAGCCAAAGCTGTTAATGACGAGAAAGTTGCAAGGGAAAAGATGGAGGAGGAAAAGAGACATAACTTGGTTATGGAACAGGCTGCTGTGGGAAAAGGTCTATATCTGCGCCCCTATAGAAGAAGAATGGGGTTGTACCTAACGCCTTATAAAAAAAACTCCCAATAAAGCTACCTCGTCGTGCATTAACTAATGTTGATTTAATCAAATTTGTTAAAAAGTTAGGTTTCCCACATTTTCGAGGAATGTTTATGCAGGATGACTTACCAGGAAAAATAAGGGAAAACGAATGTGGTATACTCGCGTCAAGAATTCAAACGTCTTACGTCACGGCTGACGTTACACATTTGTTTTTATTGTCAACGTAATTTTTGATATTTGGTCGCGTTAAAAACAATCATTTTTTGCAATTTAGTGCAGTATATAATACAAACTTTTAGTGTAGTATATAGTTTTATTACTATCAGTTGCAGTTTCTTAAATATTTTGATGAAAATGTAATGAATTATTCATTTGTTCGTATGACGTAAGTCGTCTGAATTCTTGTCGCGAGTATATCGTTAATTTGGATGTTTCATCAGGACCAGGCACTCACTGGACGTCTTATGTAAAGAAATACAATATTATAATATATTTCGATAGTTATGGGAATTTAAGACTTCCAAACGCGTTGACAAAGTATTTTATATCGATGGTAGCTCAAATACAATTAAATATAATCATGATAAATTTCAGCAAGATAATGCAATAAATTGAGGACACCGCCGATCTACCTGCAGGATGACTCAGAATATGTAATTGGATTATCCAATTTCGAAACTTTTAATGTAATATCTAATATAGACGCAACAAATAATAAATTTTATTATGGCAAATATAAAAATTTTGTGGAAATCCCTACGGGATCTTATGAAATTTCGAATATCAATAATTACCTAGAAACCCACCTGAGAGGAGTATCTATACTTATTAAAGGCAGTAACAATACTTTAAGGTCAATGGTTAAGTGTTCAGAAAAAGTACATTTTACTGACGATTCCATAGGTAAATTATTGGGTTTTAAAAATCAAAGAATTCCTGCAAACAAATCAGTTGAATCATCAAAGTGAACGCCATCCCTGTCGATTGTAACTTAGTAGTGGGTTCATATTCTAACGGGAAACCAGATCACATCATTCATCAGTTCTTCCCTACCGTAGCACTTGGATATAAGATAGTTAAATCCCCTCAAAACATTCTGCATTTCCTGTAAGTTTAACAACTTAACCGTTAGAGTACTGGACTAGGACGGAATTCTAATAAATTTATGAGAGGAAGCCCTCACGGTCAGACTTCATATTAAAAAGCTCTAAACATGGTAGTTTGTTACAATTCAAGATGTTACCTTCCAAATGAGTCTTGGACAAAACGTAGTTATAAAAGATCTAAAAAACAATCTTCGGTCAGTCTCAAGAAGAACGTTATTAAAATCACACGCGAAAACAAGAAATTTCTGGAGTTTCTTGGTTTTGAAGTTCTTATATAATGGATATACTAAATGTTATGCAACAACCTCTTTCCGATAATTCCATCGTTGAATTGGAATACCACAATTATCATTACTATATTTAGAGGGAAATTTAACTACAGAGAATGGAAAACCAGTTACAAAATTGCAGTTTATAAATAATGCCTTCAATTTCCTCTTCAGAGAAATTCGATATGAAATGAATGGGGTAGTCATAAATTCGGTTCGAAACGTAGGACTTACGACCACGTATTTAGCGTACAACGAAAGTGAAAGCGTTAAACTGCATAATGCCGGATGGAAAGAAAGCAAACTCGAAGGTGATAAGTGAACGTATGCATCCTCCTTAAAATGGTACTAGGCTTTTTTGAAGACTACAGAAAAATCATAGTAAATCTGAAACAGGATATGGTTCTAATTCGAATAGCAGCGATTTGGAAGCGGTTACGGCGATCGATGAAACGGAAAAACCTAAAATAAATATTGAAAAATATTGGAGAGTGCTTCACGTGTCTGTAGGAATACCACGACAACTAGCTCTACTAAGCTTTTAGATAAAAATGTGGAGATACTGATTCCGTTTAGAAGTTAGGAGCTCGTCAAGTATTCCGCTCTTCCGCAAATCACTCGTTATAATTGGCCGGTAAAAACCACCACCATGTTAGAGACCCCTCGTGACGTTATCGTGGCTTTCCAGACGGACAAGAAAAATAAGGTGTCTTCAAACGAGTAAATTTGACGATTGTAACCTCACAAATATAAAAGTATTCCTAAATTCGTAAAGATATCCATACCACGACTTATTTCTCGATTTCAAGGCCAACAAATTCGCCACGTTGTATGATATGCTAACTTTAGAAAATCGTTCTACGAACTGGAAAATGAACCCATATTTACTTCGAGGAAAGAAACCATCCAATCAGGAGCGTCATTTTACGAGTAGAATGGGAAACTGCAACTAATGTTCCGAATGAAACCACAGCATACTGTTTATTTTGCACGATCGCATGTTTTGATATAACCCACTAACGAAAATTGTTAGACAAGTCTAAGATATTTACTTGAAAGTTGAAGTCCTAAGTGTAAAAATGCCACTAATATTGGATATGCAGGGATTTAAAGTTGATAAATATAAATTTGTCATTAAAGAGTTAGCGGCTTACGATGGTACCAAAACAGCCCACTATACTTTCAAGGCACCATTTTCTATGAAGCTTACTTACATAAACAATCCATATGGTTGTCAAATAATCATCATTGTTTAAACTGGAACGAGGTATATACATCATTCCACAATTTCTCAATTATTATGCGGAAACTGATGGGAAAAGAAGTATATATGAAAGGAAATGAGAAGGCTGAATTTGTTAGACAATATTCATCGACTGTAGTGAGCGAACTGGACAAACATCCGCCTCTTCAACTTGCTGAATTTCAATGTTTTTATCATAAAAATTCACCGAGCATGTGTGCTTTAACGAATGTGTGCTAACTTTATGAAAATTTTATTATAACACAATTTTTATAAAATAAAAAACGATAAATGTATCAATTTGTTTTATTAAAATAAAGCACAAGCTGATTTCCATGAAAATTATTATTTTATTTACAGAAACAAGTCTCAACTTGCAACATGCAGTGAGAGGAATATGGGTACTTCAAAATATTAAAAATAAATACATATTAGTATATAAACAATAATATTCCAATACAAGTGTAGAAATTTCAGTAAAAATATTAAAGTGTTGAATAATGCCCATATGGCAAAGTGTCCGTACTATTTTCTTTTAAAATTCTTTTATCGTCAAATGAACTTAATGCAAGTTTAATTTGTTTTATCGAATAAATTTCATGTAAATCGGATCTAATTAATCTCCGAGTTCTATAGACTTGCTTAAATTCTCTTAAACAAGTCAAGTAGTCTTCAAATTTAATATGGTTTTTTCAATATTCTTTTTTAAGCCTTTAGTTTTTTTAACGCTACATATTTCACCACATTTGATGCTATACATCTTTGAACGCAAGCCAACGAATTCCGTCATAATGTTACCATTATTTTCATCCTTCATTAAACCAATCACTTTTTTATTGTTTCGTTCAATCGAATAAACATTATTTACTCGTATCGTATCAAGTTTATTGTAATTTTCCTTAATAATAGTGTCACGGAATTTGCCCCACTCACACCCAAATCGACGACTGTGATACCGCGAATTACTAAGATTGCCCCGATCGCCCCTACGCGATTCTTTTAAACAAACAAAATGCCGTGGATCGAGACGGGACTAGAAAATTTGAGAAATGACGAGAAGCGTTCGAGAGATGCTAGAAAATAGATCTAGAGATGCTAGAATATACCTGGAATATTCGTTGGGTCGTTGGGTAAAATTCGGATTGAGAAATCCGTGACAATAGCATAAAACACGGACATCATGTATTAGACTATCCGTATCGGTATATAGTAATTTACAATTTTCAATATCAATTTTTTTTAATAAAGTTGTAGTGAAAGTCGTATACACATGTTTAAGAAATGTCTAGGATCCACATACCGACATATAGAGGTTAGTTAAATATTATTTCCGTTTTACTGAGTTCTACCGCTACCAAATTTTCATCGAAAATAGAACTACTTGAAAATAATTTTACAATACGATGTTTCCGAATATTTTCCATTGTTTTACCGAACACAGCATTCAAAATCAACTTAAACAAATTTTTGTCAAATTCATTGCTTGCTTTTGCTCTGAGCGATGTATTTAAATTTACATATTTCTTTAACCAGGCAGATTGTTTGAACTGGAGAATTTTATTAATTTTTTTAAATTTGTATTCCTGATTCGAGGCACTGTTTCAAATTTCTGTAATGTATTGTATAGTGTTGCTTATCATATAAAGTTGTCATTAATTTTGGTAATTTCGAATTTGGTGGAGTTCTATGCTCGGGACATAAAGGTAAATATCTATGTAAATCATGAATATTATCCGGAGAACTTAAATCAACCAACTTAATATCTGTGTATTTTAACATACAATCCCATGTATATCCCGGAAGAGTGTAGTAATGTGCGGAGTTTAAACCATACGTATTGAGGCACCGTTCCCTAAAGTTTTCAAACATATCTGCCAATAGCAAAACATCAGTCTTTAAATATAGTTGAGCATACTCTTCAAGATTACTATAAATCTAAATTTAACAGAAGAATATGGAATGTGTTTGGTAAACGAAATGTATTGTTCTTTATTCTTCGCTAACAGCGTTATACGACCCGGACATAGCTGTGCTAAATCTTTAATCAACAATGTGTGGCTGTCATACCCCGTTAAGTTGTGAAAAACTACGGGAACAATGAAGGTATTTTTATAATTCAAGTTGCAAATGGAGCGACTCCACCTCCTAAATTGACCTGTGAAATGTGAGTGGTCACGAACAGGTTTATCATCTTTATTAAAAGATTTGGTACATATGTGACAGCAATTTTTTTTCTTTCATTCATTCTGACCTTCATCAGAACTGATTTTCATAGGAAATACAAACTTTAATTTTTCATCAACAAAAGACCCCGCACTTTTTATATGTAAAAGTGGTTTCAGTCGAGAAGTCTAATTTTTGGTGGAAAAGGTAGTTATCAACATCCTGAACAAAAAAGCTAATGGACACAAAAAATCTACCGTCAGGATTTTGCTCTACGGCGCATACAAGGTCGGCACCTGGGTTTTCAGGAGTCGGGTTATTATTATCAAAAAAGAGCGTGTTCAGTGATCGATTATGGAGACATGCATTGGATTCCAGTCTTCCACACCACCTAATGAGGTTCCGAATGAAGTGCATTAGCTTTTTTATAGTGGTTCTTCGCCAATAGTTCTATACTCCACTTCGATTTCAACGTGATTATTGGCATTTGCTCTGGCATCGCGGGCGCGATCTAATCCTCATTTTTGAATTTCGTTTTGAACACAGAAAAGGGCGATATACAGGGTAAATCTTAAATAAGTACAAATATTTTAACTGCTGGTGTAGCTCGTCATATAGATCAGTCTAGTCAAAGATATTTTTAAAAATTTCTAATATTTACGGAGATATTAATTTTTTAAAAAAATACCCACATTTTGAGGAGCGCTGGCAGATTTCTCATAACCAACCTAATGAAACATATGATTTGTTGCGAGGTTGCCATATCTCCTCCAATATAAATATTACGTTTCCTTTAACGTAATAGTAAAGTAATACGGTTAATTCTATTTTAAAAATACTTGTTTTAAGCATAAGTACAGTAAAATTGGGTAAGTAGTATGATACGCAGCAATATTGACATCAATTTTAACTTCTTAACTAACTATACTTAAACGATTAAAAATGAATTTCCGCAAGTTCAATACTACCGTAAAATATTTAGGAAGATATTACGTGATATTACTATGTCCAATGTTCAAAAATTATACATAAACGTGCACACAAGCTTACCTGTTTGTTAAAAAATTAACTATTTAATCAGTAATCCACTTTCACAAGTTAAATGTCATTGTACACTGTTAGAAAGGGACACAAGACACAATTTCATTATTTTATAAAGAATAACGAAAAACTATGATTTTCACACATTAAATTTAATTTTCACCACATAACCCCAAATGAGTCAGTATTAACCATTGCGAATTTAGAACCATGAAGTGACTTCCCATTTTAATCAGTGAAATACATTTTAAAAATAAAGGTACACACAATATTAAATAACAAAATAAGCAACTTGACCTATGCGTTGAATATCAAGAAAAAAATGTCTATAAAATGCATACATTTAGACGGCAGATCCAGCAAAATAAATTTTTTTTTTCTAATGAAATGTGTTGTGGGTTGCCGGTACAAATGCGAAAGGGAAATATGCTGCACGAATTATTAAGAGGTCGATTTATTATGGGCTTTTCAAAAGACGCAGCTCGAGACGAATTTCATGAAGATGACATAAATGTTTAAATAAGGTGTCTACCGCATATAAAAAAAGTTGGTCAGAGAAACCAAGGTAAGTTTTCAATAATGGTGCGCTGTGCCTACGACAGGTAGGTATCACGGGCAGTAGGCGGATACGTCCAGCAAGCAAAATCTAGGCCTAAGGGCGCGTTCGCATGACACGGAAAACGGAACGGAATTACTGCAACAAATTTCCATCCTATTCTTATCAGTGTTCGCATGGGACGGAAATAAAATCGGAACGGAACTTGCCAAGATTAAACTTATAAACGTTAATGCACCATTTTCATCTGCCACAATTTCATTTAAATTTTCCTCGAAATGCGAAAAGCAAGTGTTCTAAATAGTTATTACAAGTATTAGCAAAAACCCAGCCACAAAAGCCACATTTATATGATTTCCGTAGAAATATAGCTCTGAAATACTACACATACATTCATATATACCACAAGACTCGATGCAAGAACAATTTCACCTTATAAACAATCCATAAATAAATAATAATTATCATCATATACCTCCAGCTTTAAAATTTTTGCAGTCTTTCGACCTGCCGTTCCGCAAAAAATTGAAGTTGAATCAACTCAACTCGGAATGACCTTGTTAAACACGGAATTGTCTCGTGACCAATAAGAAAGCGAGAAGGTATTCCGTTCCGTCCTCAATCCGTGCTAATTCCTTGTCATGCGAACGGGCTCTAAGATAGCTCTAAGGATTTACAGTCAGTGAGATTGCGATGAGGTTATGTTAGTACCGGTAAAAGAAATAGAAAGACATCTAATATTTATGGTAAGGGATTTCATAATCCCGTTACATGTAAATATAAGAATATTGGAAGCAATATTTATATAAATATATTTTACAGAGCACTGAGAAGACATTGGATTTACTAGCTCAACTAGTTATCCACTAGGATAGATTAAAATTCCAATAATCTACTGTGGAGTGACTTACCAGGATGATCAATGTTAATGTGCTGAAAAGTGGTAGTGGACTATCACCAAATTTTTATTATGGTTTTAAGTATTCATTCACTTCAAATCAGTTACAGTACTGACGACGATATATCAGATGTTGGTAAAATATGAGGTAAGATTAAGTGAAGTGATGTATTATTTATAATGTAGTCAGTCAATATAAAAATGAATTTTTGACTAAATTAGGTGTTTTGTAGAGATACTGTACATCTGGCAACTGAGGATACAATTGTACCCAAATTTTTTAAAGCACAGGAGTACGTCTGTAGTACCAATTATTAAATGTGATGAAACTATAAGAATTTGAGGTGACTGTAAGGTAACAGTAAATACTATTTTAAAAATTGATTCTTATTTGCTAACTAAAATAGAAGATCTATTTAGTCAGTTACAAGGTGGGTTCGAATTCACCGAACTATCTTAGGTCTATCGACAAATTTTATTAGATAGCGATTCATGTAAACTAACTGTAATAAGATAAACACAAAGGTCTGTTTAAGTACACCAGACTTTTCTTATGGTTTATCGTGTATTCCTTCTAAATTTCTGTCTAAGAAGAGTATTAGTATTTTTTTATATACTTATTACGGAAACCAGTAGAGATGAACATGGTTTTAATGTAGAAAAAAATGTATGCAGATTGTCTGATTAACTACTTTATTAATTAAAACTGAATTTTTTCAAGAATCGGTAGTTTATTTAGATCATAAATTTAATAGATTTGGATTAGATTAGCGATTATAAATGCTCCAATACCGATTAATCAAACACAACTTAAAGCTTTTGGTTAAGTATTATCCGATGTATTATCATAAATTTATACCAAATAGTTTAATTATTTTGCAACCTATAAAATTTGTTAAAAAATATATTTCTTGGAATTTGTAAGAAAAATCAGACAGCTTTTATTCATATTGTTTTGAGTTTCAAGTATTAGTACATCATAACCCTAATTTACCTCGGGGCTGTAATTTCACGTGTTAAGTGATAACTCAGAAAGGCCGATTGCCTATGCGTCTCAGCCATTTAATAAAACATATCAGCAATTGGAGATACTTTTGCTATTATTTTTGGAATCATAAACCTTTGATGATTATTTTTACCCCATTAAAATTATGATATTAAATATGTGACTTATTATCCATTAAAGACTATTTTAATGAGATATTGATGGAAAACAAATTAAAACTTAACAAAAAATAGATGTTTTATTAAGGCAGGTAATGAAATTTGTAAATGATGGATGGCCGAAAAGAGTTTTTTTTAGCTTTGAAATCTTTTGTTTTGTACAAAAATAATTTCTAATATTGCTAATACTTGTAAAGATTGTCTTTCTCACAAAAATAGCCCATAAAAAGCTCAATTAATACTATGAAAATTTCCTAAGATTGCTTGGGAACCTTTAGATGTCGATTAACTTGGACTATTTCATAGTAAGTTATGCTATAGTATGTATGCTAATTATAGTTGATGCCTGTAGGAAATGGATAGCAACATTTGTGACTAACCAACTAATACTGAAATTTGTACAACCATTAATATTTTACGTAATGTTAGAACCTAGAACATACTTGGTATTAGTGCCAGAACTGAAAAAAATCTGGAAACGTCACTCAAATCAATGATCAAATCATAGATCATATGTTTGGCACTAAAATCAATATGGAAATTGAAAATGTAAATAAACCAATTGAACAAATTGACAAAAATATGTGTAAGTAGTAGTAATAAAAAAGATGAAAATGTAATTATTGTAGATAGTGACATAATAGATAGATTAAGAACAAGTAATTGTACTGTTAAGAAACCTAATAAACAAATTCAAAATTAGTTGTAGAATTTAAGGAGGGGTTGTTCTATTAGTCTTAGTAAGGGCGCATGCTCCAACATGGAAGCAGTTTTTTCCGGAACACGGCTTATGTTAAATGTAAGAACAACTTGTATTGTATTATTGTAAGAACTGATCGACCACTATTAAAGATATACCCAACATTAATTGTGTTTTTAATTGTGAAAACAGGACACCTGTATAGAGTTGCCTATTTGTAGAATTCCTTAATTAAATATAACCGCAACCAACATGACATGATTTTATTATTATTTATTTTTTTTTAATTAAAAATATTTTAAATGTGCACAAAATTTGTTTAAATGTATTCAAAATTATTATGAGATACTTTTGCATTTTCAGAGACCGAACAAAAGTGTTTTTTTAACTTTAAATGTATGCTATTAAGCATAGCATACACACCTGTTTAGAGAGCTGCGGCACTATAACGGATAAAACATATTTAAATCTTTTTAGTATTTTCTCAGGTAGTGTTTTTCTATTAAGTGTCTTGTGTAATTAATTAATACTTTTAGTGAAATACAGTGTAATTAAGTAGAATATGGCGCATTATTCAAACAGTGAAAAGGTTGACATGGTAAAAGCATATTTTTAAGCAACGAAAATGCAATTGCTGCAAAAAGATTGTATACAGATTGGTATGGAGGAGAAAAAAATATACCAAATGAACGTACATTTGTTAATATTGTTCAAGGATTACGGGACCATGGATCTTTTAAACCTCAAACCCAGGATCGGGATCGTCCGCAAACAAGAAGAGTGAGAAACGTTGAGCCACAGATTTTAAATGCAGTAGAAGAGAACCCGGCACATCATCTAAAAGATTATCTAATGAATTTCATATATCCCAGACAACGGTACTAAAAACTTTGCACATGCAAGGACTTCATCCATATCATGTACAAAAGGTGCAAGCCTTACTACCAGAAGATTTACCCAGGCGAAGAGAATTTTGTGAATGGATTCTGAGGAAGTGTGAGTTAGAGGAGGATTTTTTGAGATATATTTTATGGACAGATGAAGCGGGATTTACGAGAGAGGGGATGTTTAACGCCCATAACACTCACATTTGGGCCGATGAAAATCCATATGTCATCAGGGAAACTCATTATCAGCAACAATTTTCATTAAATATTTGGGCAGGAATTGTAGATAATACATTGATAGGACCCCACCTATTTCCAAGAAGACTAACAGGTCAAATGTACCTTGAACTTCTTGATAATAACTTGGAAGATTTGTTGGAAAATGTACCTCTTGCTGTGAGGCAACAAATGTGGATTCAACTTGACGGTCCTCCCCCTCACAGTGCTCGAATTGTATCAGACTGGTTGAATAATAATTATAGGGATAAATGGATAGGAAGATATGGACCTATACCTTGGCCGCCAAGATCACCAGATTTGAACCCATGTGACTTCTACTTATGGGGACATATGAAACAACTAGTTTATTCAGAACCTGTTAACACTTTGGAGCAACTGCGAGTTCGTATAGATAACGCAGGAGATATGATAAGAAGAAATATTACAATTTTTCAAAATGTACGTGAGTCTATGAAGAGCAAGAGCATGCTTAGAAAGCAAAGGTGGTCAATTCGAACATCTGCTATGATACCGGTGATACTGACAGTGCAGTGACAGTGATGTGCATTCTTAGTGAAGTGCAGTGATAGTGACAGTGGAGTGTAGTGACAGTGGAGTGCAGTGACAGTGGAGTGCAGTGATAGCGAGACTGCAGTGATGAGTTCAGTGATAATGATATTATTCTTGTGAGAAATCAGTTGGAGTATAAAAAAAAGATTATAAATCAAATTCTGGATAACTGTGAGTAGAGAATCTGTTCTATGTTTTAAGTTTAATGTTTGTACATAGACGTACTTTATTGGTGAGGTATAGGTATGGCAATGAGGGGAGGAGGTGGCCATACACATTTTTTATAAACAGTCATTTTTTGACATGTCTAAAAATTCTAGTTAAGCCTTGTCTTCATGAACACGAAATTCGCGAAAATGCACACGGTTTTTATTTAAAATGGAAGTGTCAACTTTTAGCAAATTTTGCAAAACAATATTATTGCTATTTTCATCATTATGTGGGGTTAGCAAGTTTGACTTGGGCTTCAGATAATCTGTTATAACAGTCAATGACAGTTTAATAATAAAAATAATATAAAATTTTACAGTTGACGAAATTCGCTAAAAGTTCAGATTTTTTCTCACCATCAAATAATTCGCCATGAGGACAAGGTTTTAAGACTTCCCTGAAGCAAAGACATTTGTGTAACACTGGCAACACTGAACCACACGTTCAGTCTGCAGCACTATGACTCATAAATGTATGAAAGGGTCTGTCTAGACCAGCGGTCCTCAACAAGTTTTCTGCTGAAAAATTACGAAATTTATTTAAAATTTCACTTTTTTATTTCTGTTTTTTTTTGTAAAAAAACTATTAATTATGTGTTCTACACACAGAACTATACTGCTGGTTAAAATATTTGTACTTATTTAAGGTTCACTTTGTATATAGTACTTTTTCACTCCAACACACCCCCACGCATGCATGTCTCCATAATCGGTCACTGAGCACGCTCTTTTTGATAAAAATAACCCAATTCCTGAAAACTCAGGTGCCGACCTTGTATGCGCCGCAGTGCAAAATCCTGACGGTAGATTTTTTGTGCCCATTCGCTTTTTTGTTCAGGATGTTGAGAACTACCTTTTCTACCAAAAATTAGACCTCCCGACTGAAACCACTTTTCCATATAAAAAGTGCGGGGTCTTTTTCCAATATTTTCAAGTTCTCTCACAAACTACTGCACGCAGTCTAATCCTACATAACTTTTATAGTATGGTAAATTTTTATTATAATTACAACAGAAATTATTATTATTATTTGCCGTGGGCTATTGCCCACGGCAAATGCTCATGTTTTTGATACCTCTTCATTCTACTCTCACTAATATCATCCATTGGTTTCAATAAAGCTTCAAAATCACAATAAATAACAATAGAGAAGGTTCTTTATATTTAAAATTTTTGAAAAATAAATATTTGTCTTCCGGGAATGAAATTTTACAAGCATTAACTCGCTCACATTCTACAACATGTTTATCTAACTTTGGTTTACTTCTAAAGTAATTTAAACACAAATAAATAATGCACTCTTATTTCCAGTAAGCTGCTTCAAAACTAATCTTGAAAAAGTTTTAATGCAGGTGAAATGATATTTGATTTCAAATTTATTTTTATTATTATTCGTATTATCATTATCTAAACAGTATTTGTTTTGAATCATAAGCAAATTTACATGCCTCGGTAATTTTTGTTTTGTAATATACGCAGGCACCACGGAATATTCTTTCCCATTTAATTTCAATATGTACACATTAATGGATATATTATTTAATTTTTCAAATTTCGGTATTTGTTCTATAGTCACCGGAAAATTTATTCCTGTAAAATTAAGTACAGTATGAAAATCGGGAAATGAACTGATGCTATCTGAATTTCTTTGTGCGGGATATAGACAACTTACAACGGCATAAGCAAAACAGAATTGATCGATGTTTTTGACGTTTATCACAGCATTTTTCAGTTTAATTTCTTGTTGCCCCTCATGAAATTCCGTAAACTTATTCATTATTTTATCACTAATATTATCTCTAAACCACTGACATAAATCGGTACCTAAATCAATTAAATTAAATTTAAATTCTCTAACTTGCTTGTCTTCATCAACACTTTTTTTAACAAATTCACAGCATAACACCGCATTGACTTTAATTGTTGGATCCTTTTTTAATTCATTTAAAATTCTAGGTTTAAATAAAAAAAATAATCCTTTAAAAATTCCAGTGAATCGATATGAAGAATATTTATTATAAACCTCTTCGAATTCTACTGACAAAGGCAGATTTTCCATCTTCCCACCGAATTCGTTGACTTCCCTTTGGTGTTGACTTTATTTTTTCATTTTCAGATGTACTGCCACCCAAATAAATATTATCTAGAGATCTTAACAACTGTCTATATTTTCTCGAGTGACCGATATTTATCGAAATTTTAGTTTCAAGTGAAACATTATTATGTTATGTTTAAAATGTAAAAAAATTGTTAAAAGAAACAAATTTATATGATGACTGGTTAAATACATCAGTGAAATATCATGTATTGAACAATGAAGAACCATTAGCCTATCTAGATTTAATTCACAATCATTTTGACGGCCACGCACATTGTGGTGATTGTGGCTTCGACGTTATAGACTTCAGTTGTAAACAAGACTTCGTTGAGGAAGTCTCCGATAACATGCTTTCTATGATACGTGTAGGTACTTTTATATTTTATCAAAATAGTTCAAATACCTTTTGTTATGCTGAAGTCATAAAAATTGTGACATTCATCATGGTTTTAATAGTTGTGTATGAAATATAACTTTGTAATTCATAAATAAATTTTAAATATTCTATAATCATTTATGTTTTATTTTTTTAATAAATATTTTAATAAAATTTAATAATCCTATACTTTGTTTCAACAATAGATAAGATAAGAATAATTACTTTCAATATAATTTAATAAACATCGATAATCTGTATAGGTAAAAATAACAATATATCTACCACTTTTTTCTTAAAAAGCAACTTAATTTTCATTACTATCGTACATTTCAACCATTCAAAACAGGTAGATTGCGGTAGTTACTTGGTTACAATATAAATAACGTAAGAATTCTTAAAACTAGTATAACGTAAAAATGTTCTTAAGAATCCATCAAAAATTTTAATTTTCATAAAAATATAATAAGTACGTTATATTTTAGTTAAAATATAAAAAATCTTCATAATATTTAGAATCCTTATTTTACATTTTGTCTTAAAAAAATATATAATTTTAATTAATATTGTATATTTAACCATTCCAAACAATTAAATCAAGTTAGATAGATATATCTACTTACGAAGATGCTGGAGTTAAAATACCTATATAAAAAAAGAAGATATGCTTACCAGATATATTCAATCTTTCCAGACAATTGAATTGAGTTGATTAAAATATAACGTAAGAATTCTTCTTCAAAAATTGAAATTTTCATGTAAATCATAATATATGAGACACTTTGTTTTAATAATAGATGAGATAAGAATAACAATTTGGATATATAAGAAGTAAATAAAGATTTATATATGTACTTACCAAGATGTTGGAATTGAAAGTTGCACTTTGATTATAGGCTAACAATTTCTCATTTATATACAGGAACAGATGTCAGTAGTATAGCTGTAGGGATTCTGGATCAGTTTGGTGGTTGAGTTCTTGTGAAGTGGTGGACAATGACCGGAGGGTGCAGAGGGTGTGAATGGCTTAGAGTGAATGTTTGTAAGAGAGAGCCGAGCCTGGCCTAGCCTAGCCTCAAGCGTACTCTTGCATATTTTATTAGATTTTAATATTTATTTTATTTGGAGATTTTCATATCTAAGGGAGTGTATGTAGAGCAATAAAAAAAGACAACACATTTCAGTAAGAAATTTTATTTTAGATGAGTGTAGATTAAAAATTACAATTTTCTTTTTAAATTTACATTGTTTAAATTATTGTAATATTTATTCTTTTGAACGTCGTGCCATGTGTCTTGCTTGATCCAATTCCATTGGTCCCTGGTCACAGAGTCTTCCATTGCAGCGGTATCAAAATGTATCATCATCGCCGACCAATCGTACTCGTTGCATGGTTGGCTTTGATATAGCCTGTTACACGTTTCCATTTTATTAGTAAAGATGTCTTCTTTGATCTTCCACAACCCTGATGCACTGGGAATGGGACGTTCAAAACGAGGCTGTAAAAATATATTTATTAAACACCTGCTTGAATTTACAGAGAGAGAGGTAGTACTACAAAATTATTCAGTCTAGAACGTACATCATAGTTTAAATCTAAGAAACTTTGATCGTCTTCTTGCAGGGCCGTAGTTATAGACATACGAGACAAGTGACGATGATTACTTTTGAAGTCCAATCATTATTGGTTGCTGGTTGCTGCCTAATAGTTTTACAGCATACACTACAAATCGTCGTCTCCATCACGTTTGCTGTATATATTTTGAATTTGAAATTAGGGATCTTAAGACTTTTGAATGGTCTCGTAGCAATACAAATCTAATTGTTGTGTGACGGTAGGACGTATTACAATGGAATTTTTGCAAAAACAAAAAATCTGTTGACAACTCCTGCACCAATTCGTTCCGTATGTCTTGTTATAGTGAGGTTTCGGAATACTTTGTGGTTGTATTCTTCTGGTCGGTTGGCTCCTCAATTTGTTCAGGAATCTTGTTTCAAATCGGAATACTTCCTGCGTCGTTTTGTGAATGAACTAGATTATTTAGAACAAAAAAACTCTGACGTTATAAAAAATCGATAAATCCCCATGGTTTCGTGTCTGTATAAATATAATTTACAATTCGTTTGTCGTCGAAAGGACTCAAAGCAATTTTTTGTTGGGAAATTGTATAAACATCATGATGCCTTGAAATTATAGATTTTTGATTGATTGACACTTTGATATTTTGAAATAGGCACTTATGGTAATCATCAAATGTTATTTCCTTCATGGCGGACTTTTCGATACCTTTAGCCTTTTTAATTATGTTTTCATCTTGTTTTTTAGACATAACTTTTAGGGTATACATTTTCGATCTTAAACCAATAAAATGTGTCATAATATTTCCTTGATTTTCATCTTTCATCAAGCCTATTTTTTTATTTTTTAAAGGAATCCCAAAAACATTATTTTCTGGATAATTAGAAGTATCAAATCTCTCAATATCTTCTTTAACGTATTTGTAAAATTTAGCATCGTCATTAAACCTTTTCTTGATATAATTATAGTGAAAATTGTAAAAGAATGTTTTAGAAATATCTAGTATACACATGCCGATAAAAATGGGTTTATTTAATGTCACCTTCAGTTTATTCATCTCAATGATTACCATGTCTTTATTGAAAATGGTGCAGCTGTAAAAGTTGGGTTGCGAAATATAATATTTGTCATCATATCGTCCTGTCCATTTAGTAACTAATTTTATATCTTTATATTTTCATTCTCAATGGTTTTTCTGTAAGGAGAATTATTTATTAATTAAAAAAAAAATCAGATTCATTTTTACTCTTTTTTCGTAGTTCTGTATTGAGTTTATTGAACTTTTTTAACCACGGCGATTGTTTGAATTTTAAACAGCGATGAATTTTTCGAATAACAATTCCTAATTGTAAATCTTGTCTTAGTAACGTATAATGTATGACATACTTTTGTTTATCAATGTTAATAATTTTGGTTTGTCAGAATCAGAAGTAGGCGGTACTAAATTTTCGGGACATAATGGTAAATCTTTATGCAATTCATATAGATGCCGAGGATAATATAAATCAGTTTCTAGTATGTACCCATACTCACCAGTCGTGATTACTATCAAAAATATTTTCATGAAAAATGTTTTCAATAGGCACCCCCTGAAAGTCTCCAAATGGTAGAGGAAACATCATTGCAGCACCATACAAATTGTTAACATCGTAATACATTAGATATTAAATAGGAAGTTCTGGATTATAGTTACTTCCCATATATTTATTGCTAGCTTTCCCGTATCTATTGCAACATTGAGAAGTACCTCCTCTGATACCTCTTTCGATAAATAAAGCCATATCACAGTCAGTTAATAACTCCAATTCAACACCGCTAACTTTTAACATGGCATCTAAAGCTAATCCGGGCGCTGTATAATAGTGGAGGGCATCTAACATATGTCTTCATGCACATTTTGCGAAAATTTTCAAACACATCAACGAGTAACAGTACATCAGTTGTTAAGTACAGCTCAGTAATCTTGAAGACTCTGTATATTAAATGAATGCCAAACATTTAATGCATGTCGATAATCACCATCTGAAATGTTCTCATTTTTCATAGAGCTGAAAAATTTGTCTTTTGACGGTAAGAATTTATCTTTTAATTTGTCCCATGAATTTAGATATTCATAGGGAAATATTCTCTTCTTGTCACTAATTTAAATTTTTCATCATCGTTAAAATATTTTTTGGTTATCAATGTTTTGATTATCGTCCAAATAGCATGACAATTTATCTAAACTGCTTGGCATAAATCTAAACAAATCTAAAAATCGAAACGTGATCTTATTTCCCGAAATATGTTTTGTAAAAGAAATATAACGTTCCTTATTTAATAGCAACAAGCTGATGTTTCCCTCTATGTTCGTGCTAAGGGCTTTTATTGTAAAGTGAGCATCGTAGCCCGATAAATTGTGAAATATGATGGGTACGGTATAGGAATTTAGATATAAAAGGTTACAAGACATATTAGATGTATCCCTATATTTGCCCGTAAGATGACAATGTTCTCTGGCTTTCAACTCATTTTCGGTTAACGGTTTTTGACACATACAGCAAGTAGAAGACAAACGAAACTGCGTTTGTTCGTCAGTGGTTAATTGTAAAGGTTCTTGTTTGTGTTGATAAATTTCATGAATATCTTTCGCAATTTCGAATAATTCATTTACGAACCAATCTTGGCAATGAGGACTCGTATGGATTCTAAATTTGGACAACATTTTATTTTCATAATTTGATTTAAAATAATAAGCTATACTGAAAGCTTCGTGTTGCTGACATAATTGTGACGTTTGTGTAGCATTATCATGATTATAATCCCTTAGTATACTCTCAATGTCTGCATAGATGACAAAGGGGACACATAATGTATGTTTAAAATTTTTAAACTTCATTATTTTATTAGTTTCATTTGTCATAATAATTTGAGTGATGTTTAATTTTTTACAATGTTCTAAATGTTTATTTAAATGTATTTCGGTGGAAAAATAATTTAGACATCTTTCACAAATCCATTTCTTATTTTTTTCCTACTAATTGGTTTGCTAACTAAGCGTGATAAATTTTTTATATATGCAAAATGGTAAATAGTATTACTATTATCATCACTCTCATCATCCCAATTATTATTAGTAGAAATCATGAGTAAATTTGTTTAGGTGAATAATCAGTTTTACTAAGTAATAATGGTGTAACCTCATTCCTTTTCCTTTCAACCACAATAGTAAACACATTTATTGCTAATTAATTCAAGGCTTCAAATTTGGGTATATCTTTCAATTTTATAGGAAAACTAATGTTGTCATATTTTAATAGTGTACTAAAGTGTGGGTATGATGATGTTTGTGTCACATTAGTGATAGTTGGATATAAGGCGCAAACAATTGACCACAGAAAGCAATAGTAATCATTATTTTGAATATTAATGAAACGTTTTGTATTTTTTATAAATTGCGGTAAATCGACGTAAGTTGAGCTACCAACGGTTAAAGGACAATAGCTATTAATATTGACTGTTAAGTGTAAAATTTCCAATAAACCCATCCGGAGTCATGCTCTTGAAAATCTTCCAATTTTACCAAAATTTCATCAATTACCTGAGTCTGATACCATTCCTTTAAATTAGTATTTTTATCAATAATATTACTTTTAGTAGAAAAATGTTTTATAGATCTTTCTCCATTCTGAGGCTTGATGAACAATCCAAAGAAAATAACATTTGATTTAAGCGGACCAGTCTTGAGCTGTTTTTTAATTTGAATGGAAAAACTTCTAAATACCTTTTTCAAAAATAATTTTGGATCTTTAATTTTCAAATTAACTATAATGCCTGTCTTTATTCTCCCATTGAAACACGATACCAAATTTTCCCAAACAAGTTCCTTTGATTTCTTTTTATTATTTAGTTTAACTTTAAAATTTTGTAGATATGCTTTAAGAAGTGCCAAATTGGACTCAGTATTTGAAAATGTTTTAACACAATTGTACTTATATTTAACACATTTATTCAACAATCGAATAGCTTTTTTGATCTCTCTGGTAAAGGTTTAAGTCATTTTTTGTTCTAACTAATCTACTCACTACTTCTATTTTTCTAACAAATTCGTCGGAGACTGTATCAACAACTTTCTGGGAATTCATTTCAGTTTTTCGCACACTGGAGCTAAACACATAGCGATCACAGCAACTATTTAAATATAGTCCAATAAAAAATATATTAACGTCGTAAGTCACGAGTACAACAGAATTAGCGAGTAATCTAATTAATTGAGAAAAAATAAAATAAAAATGTTCTGGTATAACGTCTTGACCTCCAAGTCATGCAATCCAATTAATTAAGCAGAAATAAAATCATTAAATAAAGTTAATTAATTAAAATTATAGTCTCTCATTATTTTAAATGTCAATGTTGCCTCCAATTCCCTTTCAATAGGGCATAACAATAGCCTGGCAGAAATATTTACCCTATTGTAATTGTAATACCCTAGTTTTATGGGTATTATACACACACACACAAATATCTCCTTGTCATAGTCCTCATCCACGACACTTCCTACTACTATGACTCCTTGCTTAGCATATCAACTAGGCTCCTTCAGCAGGATGTAATAACCCTCCATTCCTCGTATGCGTAAATTTGTATTGACTAACCCCTTAGACTGTGGCATAATGGTCACAGGCTCGTTGGTAGCAATATCGATACCTGCTGCGCCCGTAGTGGTCCGCCTAGGTGGATAATAGGGTACATCTGGGCTGAAGCGTGTAAAAGCCACGCTTTCCAAGTATTCTATTTCTGCCATTGCCATTCTAATACAAATATTCCAAATATAACAATATCCACAAAAAAAACGTTATAAATAAACTCACCTGAATATCAATTGCGTCAATCAAACAAAAAAAACACTAATCACTTGGTTAAATTGAAACAATGATTTCAAATTACCAACGATCATAGCAACTGTTTAAATATGGTCAAATAAAAAAATATATTAACGTCATAAGTCACGTTTTCTGGTACACAACAGTATTAGCGAGTAATCTAATCAATTGAGAAAAAATAAAATAAAAATGTTCTGGTATAACGTCTTGACCTCCAAGTCACGTAATCCAATTATTAATTGATAAAAAATAAAATAAAAATGTTCTGACCTCTTGACCTCCAAGTCATGCAATATAATTAATTGAGTAAAAATAAAATTGTTATTGATGTTTCAATTATCCAGCAAAAATTACTTTGCATGTGCAACATTAAATGGAAATATTAACAAATTAGTAATTTTCATATCATATAACTCGTATAATTTTTATTTTATTCTATATATAATTCACAAATTTGAAAGGTATCAGTATCGGCTGAAACTGTGTTTTTTCGATTACTACTACTCGCTATTATTTTATCATCAGGATGGCAACAACACCCAGCACGATTGTAGCCTATACTCAGGACCGAATACACTTTCCAGCTACGGTTGGTTTAGTGGTAATGAAGCAATTATTTCAGTAAGCAATCTTTACATTTCATATAATTTTATTTTAATGACTAGCTGTTATTTGAATTAATTTCAGTGTTGCTTTTTTAATTTCTCGCTTCTTGTTATTTCCAATAATTTCTCCCTCTGTCTACAACTTTAACAAGTTTGATTTTACAAAATGTTTCCATTTTCAGATATGGTGTAAAAGATATGTTTATGGAGAGAAAATATTTAAATCGTTGTTATTCTCCTCGATCGATTACTCTAAAGAGAAAATTCGGTAATTTACCGGTAAAGTATATGAGGCCAAACTCGAAAAGGAAGGAGATTTTAAGATATTGGAAAACGTCGTCAGAAAATATAAGTTTAATCTCCTCGGCGACCAGTTGGAGGATGTGGATAGAGTGTCTATACAAGCACCAGGTTATAGCGGTAAGAAACGAAAATTATTTTTAGAAGCACCAACGATTCAAAATTCTACCAATGATGATAATGATGATGATGATGATGATGTCGAAGGAGGTGTATCTGCTGCTACTACTACTCCTCTTCCGCCTCCTCCAACAAGAAGAAACAATAATGATGTATCGGATATATTGTCACAGGCATTTGAATAAAACAAACTTTTTTATACAATTTGTTTTTTTATTTTTAAATCTTTTTCTCACATTTATTATCATTATATTACCCTTCTAAATCACCATTGTAATAATTTATGTACATTAAAATATAAAACAATTTAATTGTAAAACCTGGTTTATTTTTTTTAGCATTCACAATATTCCAAATATATATAAAACAAGTCTTTTCTCTATTGGAAAGTTCTATAAAGTTTTGTATGAAATCGTAAAAAGTTAATTCTACATTATGAAAAGTGATGTATGTGCTATTTCCAAGTAATCCTTCCAAACTATATCTACCACAATACAATAGAATTATAATACATATACCAACTACAAATCCAATGGTTTGATTGTTTAAATTTCTTATTGTTGTATTAACGGTAAATTCCTTCCATCCGTTTTCTTGAATAGCAGGGAAATAGAATGCAGAATACTCCATCAAGACCAGATTGTTTTCAGATTTCTCAAACAAATAAAAGGTTCCACCTTCTATTGAGATAGTAAAATTTTCAACTTTTACAGCATCTCGTAAATAAATTGAATTATCGATAGTCACATTTTAATGTAATGGGAAAATTATAATTCTCAATATTCATATCCTCTTATATGTACAGCATTCTACAAACACTGCAATTTATTGCATACAAAACTAAAACGAGTAGTAAAAACATTTTTTTTTCTTTAACTTTAGAGTTGTTTGCCAAACTAAGGTTTGTCAACATATATGAGTAGCTCACAGAAATATATCACTTTTATACATTTTTAAATCTTCCCCCACTTAAAATTAAAAAATAAAAGCACACATTTCTTAACTACTTTTTATTCATAATATTATTTCTGTCATACTATATATATTTACTATAATAGCATAAGCACAAGCTAGATCGTTAAAAAGATGATTTTTACAATGGTAATGGTAGGTTCTAATATCTCTCCAATCACTAGATAACCATCCATAAATTTGTTTTCTTAAGGTTTTAAAACTTGGACAATTGAGTTCCTCTACATTAATTATATGGTTGTTGGAAATGAATTTACTTAAAACATTTTTTTTGCTCATTTCTTTAACGATTACATATTCTTCACGGACAATGTTTTTTATAAAGTCACTTAGATCTTCTAAATGCAGATCGAAATCCACGATCCATGTACGCGTCTAGTTTTCCAATCAACACATTTTCGAAATCCACCATCAAAGAAGGCGATACATGGTAGTCGTACAAATTTATGAACCATACACCCATTTTCTATATTTAAAATAGCTATTTCTCTAATATAAAAATCACTATTTTTATATTGAAATCCATAAAGGTCGATCACAAACATTTTTGTTTAAGCAATTCTAACAACACTAGTTAGATGATTATACTTCACTAAACGATCGTGTAGTAGTAAGCTGATGTATTGGCAGGAATATTCTTATTCGTCTCGAATTCAATTCTTATATTCACTGCCCCTCCTTTTATTACATCATCATTTTGACGACTGCAATCGATAACAACTAGAGGAGCTAGTTGTAGTTAATTTTCTGCCGACAAACAAGGTTCGCCTTGATTTTTATAATAATACGATTGCTGGAACCGTGTGTACATTTCATATAAAATGGACCATTGTTTGTTGTCAAAGTTGAGGTTTAAGGTAAGATAATTTTTTAGAATTAAGATAAAGTTTAATGTTCGTTAAATTACAATGATCAAACTGACTCATAAATCTTGCTGGTATATTTTTCCTATTGGTTTGAAATCCGAAATGCACTCGTTTTTACTGCCCATGAATGTCTTATTGTTTCTTGTAATATTCTTGTAATTCCCAACATCTGTAAGGTATGTCAAGGTCTCTGCCGCTGTCGATACATTTTAATATTTTCAGTTTTTCCATATCAGATATAGATACATGGAGAATTTTCCATAATATTTTTTGTAATGCTATTTTAGGGGTTTCAACTGGTTTGTTTGTGTGAATGGCATTCACATCTGAAGTGCTCCTAATTAATATCAATTCTTGTCGTGTATTAACTATAACTTTATTGAAATCTTCAGCAAATCCGAGAAACATTTTTAAACATCATATGGAATTATTAAGTTTCAAATATTCATTTTTGGTGTAGGAAACGTATCCCTTCATTAGAGCAGTTACACCTGGATTTCGAACACGATCCACAACAGTTCCACCTAATTCGTATCGAATTTCGTCAAATAGAAAGAGAATGCCACAGTTAATAAAACTTAAAGTTGTACTGGTTGTTCCGGTTTGATCCAATAGTTTTCCTTCAATGTACAGAAAGCTTTGCGATGGTAAAGTGTAAACATCCTGAGTTTGGATGGGTATTCATATTTCATCATTGTTTTTATAACTTGTTGATGCATAGGGTTGATGGGAATGTTATTCCAATTTGGTAATGGAATTATCTACTGTCACCTGCTCTTGAATATTTAAAATATTAAAACTTAATTTGTTCTTCGCATCTATATCGATAGCTGCACCTTACAAATATGATAAGCTTTCTTATATTTACACTAATCCTTAACTTAAAACTGTACCAAAAATTTCTAAATAATTTACTAATGTTTTTTAAGCTAAATCCTAATAGTCGAAAAATTTTTTGTTGCGCGGTATTAATCGTTTCACTTGTCGTCTCATACTAAATTGTCTTCTTCGTGCATCAGTTATTATTGTATTCTAAGGAACAGCAGGAGGAGCCATGAAAATGGTTGGGAACGAATTATCTATATATCTAAACACCATCTTAAATTGTTACACAACTTCTTTCAAATGCAATCTTACCGTGATCAACTCTTGTTTAAAATTAATTACATTACCATCTTGGTCGGAGATTTTAAGTACTATTTCATCAATGTATTGTGTGTTAATTGGTAAATAAATAACAATTGAAGTATTTTCAATTATCTTATAACCTGGTGCAACATTAGGGTAAAACATGTGTAAGATGTGTACGAGGTTTTCATTGTTGAAGGAATTTGTTACTAAATTACACTCCACATAAATTGAATTCACCTTGAAAATGTTTATTGGAAAATCTGATGTATGTTAAATATCAGCCTGAAGTATGCGAGGTTTAAATCCTAATAACGTTCCTATGCTGCTTTGGTAAAGTCGACACTTTTATTGCACTTTATTTCACACTTTAATGTATTATTGTTGGCCTTCAAGGTTAAAGCTGTAGGTTCCGCCTCTTCTTTATCTGTTATATGTTTCATTATATATTTTTCAATATCCTCTATTTCATAGGACCCATCAGGTATAACCAATTCACTATTTTCATCATAATGGAATATATTATTAGAGATATCTACATTCGGAATTGAATTGTAACTAACAAAATCCAACCCAAAGCATAACCACTTTTAGGTAAAATTATAGGAGGATAAATTCGTGTTGAAAGTGTTGAAGTCCTCCCCGATATTGTAAACGTATAGGACATGTTGACTTGTTAAAGGTTATAATTAAATAAATACATATTTTAAGTGTTGAAATATTTATTGAACAAAAATAATAAATTTAAATGATCACACTTATAACTATTATAGGTTTGATATACCTTATGATTATATGACATCGATCATTTGAATTAAAATATTTTATTGCTTCTGCAGGTGGCCGTAGATTTCCAAAACTGTCAAAATAAATTATGCGATCTTTAATATTTCTTATATGCAGTCCAATGTGTACCCGGCCCATCTCTATTATCCAAGTTGATTACTCCAGTTTCATATACATGTATTTTTCGAAATTATTTCTCATAAATACACCTCTAAAATTTGGAATGTTTAATGATTTAGCAAATTTAGCGATATTAATATTTGTTTAAGGTCGATGAAGAAGTGTTAGGGGAAGTTCTTTAAAATTCGACGTGGTGCTAAAAAAGCCCCAAACCACTTTTATAAGGTTTCAAGTGGACACCTTTACCCATAGCTACAGCTTCTATTGTCTTATTATGACGTTGAGATTCGTCCAGTTTTTGTTTGGCATCATTTACGGCTTTTGCTATACCAGCAGCACCTCCACTTAAAGCGCCTAATGCACTAAGTCCAGCAAATATTGGTATTGATGGTAATATTCCTCCCTTTTTCGGTACGTTTACGAGGAGAAGGTGTGATCTTTTTTTTAATCTTTTTTGCTGCCTTCATAGCCACTTGAATTGCTCCTACAATAGTTTTAAGTATGATGACCTATACTTTTTCTAATTCTGTTAATTGCTTCTTTTAAAGGTACACTATTTCCTTTTCCCTTTTTTATAGATTTCCTTTTTTTACACTTTGTTTTCCTTTTAGTTCTACACATTTTTGTAGATATTTACTGTTTAACGTCTTTTTTAAACTGAAGTTATTACTAGTAATTATTAATATTTAAATAATTTTCGGTTTTTTGGTTATTGGTTCTATTTGTAAATTATCTTTACTATCATTGATATATTTACGTTTTCTGTGTAACGGTAGGGGCTCATAATGAGCTAATTTTGGTATTTTTTCAGTAAAATTATCTTCACCATTGGTATGTTTTCGTTTCCGGTGTAGCGGCAGATGATTATAATGATTTATTTTTGATATTTTTTCAATGGGACCCATACCACCATCCAAATCACCGTCAATGTTATTTAATTTTCTCTTCCTCAAAGATCTAGTATCCAACAGTTTACGTATTTTTTTAAAGGATCATCACGACCACCACCACCTTCTTCAATACCTAATTTTCTTTTCCTGTTAGATCTAGTATTTTTAAATTTATGTACTTTTTTTAAAGGACCATCATCATCATCTTCAATATTTAATTTTCTCTTTCTAAAAGATCCTATTTTACTTAATTTATTTAAAGGTTCTACACCATCAAAATCTTCTTTTTTCCCCTTCATTATTGACATTATTTTTTTTGCAGTTGTTTTATTCAAATTTGTTTTCCTTCTCACCACATTTATATTTGTTTTACGTGCTTTTTTTAGAAGAGCAGAATTTTCAACGCCTAATTTTCTTTTTCTGAACAATTTAATGTTTTTGTTGCTTCTATTATTGTTATTATCATTATGCTTGTAGATTCCATCTTGATATGAGGCTGTTGTTGTTGTTGTGTATTAAAATGTGAACTTGTATCCAAATTTGCAATTCTACTACTGGTTACATATGTATTTCTTGTTGGTATTTTTTTTTTGTTTTACTTTGCTTCCTTTTTGTTTGCTGAAAACACATATTAATGTTTTCTAAAGATTTTTCAGTTGATTTCTTAACTTTTTCCATTGATTTTACACAATTATGCATAATATTTTCTTTATTATCAAATCCCATACCAAGTTTTACTTTAGCTTTCATAGCCCCAGCAACTCCTAATGCTGCCAGTTTTTCCTTCCAAGATGCATCCTTTGCTTTAAATCTCGCCCAGGCATTTTTCCCTAAAATTTTATCAGCAGCATGACGACTCTCAAGATCCGTATTTTTGGCATAACTTATATCATGTTCTTTGCATGCATCATCTAATCCGTTTATACCCGTATCACCTCGAGCTAATCTCTTTTCCAATTTCGTACCTACATGGAAAATAATAGGAAAATTAATAGATTTTTTCTACGTTCATGCAAAGAACAAAACTTTCTTGAACTATATTTAGTGGAAAAAGTGGTTCTTTATTGCACATTTCATTTTAAATGAATATATATGATTTATGTCATCAATTTTATACTTATTTTTCACATGACATTTGTTGTGATAATACAAATTGAGAAACTATGATCATGAAAAAAATACATAAAAATGAAGTGAAGATAAAAAGGCAAAAAGTTAAGTTACAAGTCAACAACCATGATTTACTATTTCGAAAAAACCAACAAACAAAACATAGCGCTTTATTACCAAACACAGTAAGATGCATAATTACTGGCCCATCAAATTGTGGTAAAACCAATGCAATCATCACCTTAATAAAACATGAAAATGGATTAAAATTTGAAAACGTATGTTTCTTCAAAGTCTCTGAATCAAGATAAATATGTGTACCTGTGTACCTGAAGATCTTCACCATCCTGCTTTACTTGTGGATTTCTTTGTTCCTAAGAATAAAAAAAACGAGGCATATTAAGTTCAGAGCTTAATTTTAGAAAAGCAAATTTTCCCGCCTTATATCATGAATTATCTTTAATAGACTGGTCTTTCATGAAGCCACTCACATCTGTCAACGATCTCGTTTCTCAATTTTATGAAACTTTAAATTCCGTTTTTATAAAACATGTTCCAAAAAAAATATTTTCAAATAAATCATATCCACCCTGGTTTTGTAAAGAATTAATTGTAGCCATTAAAGAAAAACACAGAGCTTGGAATAAGTATCGTTCTACCTTAGATATTGATGATCATATTAATTTTCAACGATTACGATCTGTGGTAAAAAGTAAAAGTAAGGTAGCCTATAATACTTATATAACTAATATCGAATGCGAGCTAAAATATAATCCAAATAAATTCTGAACCTTTGTTAATTCTAAAAAAGGTAATTTATCTATCCCCAATATCATGACATATAACGGTATATCTTCAAATGATACTAAGGAAATTGCTGATTGCTTTGCGGATCACTTTGCTTCCTCATTCATAACTACAGACAACTTAGACCCTATTAGTAATAGCAATGTTAACAGCAATATACTCTCAAATATCTTATTCTCTTGTAATGATATACTTAATTCCATCAGAAAATTAAAACCTAAAATGACCATGGGACCTGATCTCATACCTGCCTTTCTGATCAGAGACTGTGCTACTATTTTTTCAGAACCTCTCCTTATAATATTTAACTTAATACTGACTTCTCACACATTCCCCGATTGTTGAAATCGCCTTGCATCATATCTTGTCATTTCATCTTAGACATATTATATTGCCGCAACAGCATGGCTTTGTCGAGGGGCGTTCAACAGTCACCAACCTAGTTTGTATAACACAGTATATCCATGAGGTTCTTGATAAAGGAGGTCAAGTAGATGTCGTGTATACGGACTTTTCAAAAGCCTTTGATCGCCTTGATCATAACTTATTAATATCTAAATTGGACTCTGCTGGAATAGGTTCTTCATTGTTAAAGCTTATGACCTCATATCTATCTGGAAGAGCACAGTATGTCCAAATTTTGGGAGTAAAGTCAGCCGTTTTTGTTCATTCCTCAGGAGTTCCGCAGGATTTTGTCCTAGGACCCTTATTGTTTACGATTTTTATTAATGATATTGCGTCGGATTTAAATGTACATTTCTTGTTATATGCCGATGACATGAAAATATTCTGTACTATAAATAATGAACTGGATGCATGTAACTTACAAAGACATTTAAATTTAGTAAACTCCTGGTGTACTGTTAATAAATTACCCCTTAACGCAGCGAAATGTAATGTTATGTCCTTCAGTCGCCAACTAAAGCAGATTTCGTATGACTACATGTTAGAAGGATCTAGTCTTCTTCGGCCTGTTGTAATAAAGGACTTAGGAGTTTACTTTGATCCAAAGCTTTCTTTTATTCAACACATTAATTATGTAGTTAAGAGTGCCTACAAAAGCCTAGGTTTTATCGTGCGGAATATGGCAGGTTTTAAAAACATGGACACTGTTAAATTGTTATATGGTGCATTTGTTAGATCTAAGCTGGAATATGCGTCTTTGGTTTGGTCTCCTGTTTATTCTGTTCATGTATCGTGTTTAGAGCAAGTACAACGTCGATTTTTTAAGTTAGCTGTGCTTACACTTGACGGTCATTACCCGCCAAGAGGTTTCCCACAAGAGGCATTTTTCGACCGCTTCAATATGTGCAGTCTTTTACTTAGGCGAAAAATGTATTCTGTAATTTTCTTATTCAAGATTCTTAATGACATAATACATTCTGAGAATCTATTGGAAATGATAAATTTTCATATTCCACGATTGAATACGAGACATAAGCATCTCTTTCAACAAAAAAATTACAGAACTAACTTGTATAGAGCCGCTCCCGTTTATCAGATGTGTGCTAATTACCTTGAAATTGAGTCACGGTTGGATATATTCTGTTCAACTACCTGTCATATAAAGAACTTGTTTAATGTACAGTTTTAATTTTATTTTATTGAAGTATAATATAAACCATTATAGTGTATTTAGTGAAAAAAGGTTTCTATTGTAGAAAGAGTTAACAGAACGTTAAAAAATAATATGTGGAAAGAATTTAATATTAATGGTCATTATAGATGGATAGAATTGCTACTTAAAATAGTTGAAAAATATAATAATACAAAACATCGAAAAATTAAAATGAGACCAATAGATGTTTCAAAAAAGCATGAAAAAATACTTTTAGAGACAGTATACAATTATATAAAGATTGCACCTAACAAAGTGAAATTTCAAGTTGGAGATCACGTTCGAATATCAAAAGTGCGAGGAGTATCCGATAAAAAATATATGGCTAATTGAACAACTGAGATTTTTATTATTAAAAAAGTGCAATACACTAATCCTGTAACATATCTGTTACAAGATATCAATAAACAGGACATTCAAGACAGATTCCATCTTGATGGAACAATTACAAAAGGTCAAACATTCAGATGCATACCTGGTTGAAAAAATTTTAAAACGGAGAAAAAACAAAGTCTATTGTTAAATGACTAGAATTCAACATAAACATAATAGTTGGATTTCTAAGAATAATGTGGTATAAAAGGAAAAGGAATAATGAAAACAGTTTAATAACCCTAAGATGCCCGTTCCGGTGAAATATAAATGCGTAAGATATAAAGGAAATACCAATTATCCAAATGCAATTTGTTTTCCATGTTCAGTTCAGTAGTTTTTTCAAGAGGAAGATAAAGCAAAACATGTACCTAGTAATTATTTTAAATGAATAAAATAAAATTATGTAAATCATTTCAGTTTTTTAATCAATAAATTATTGGTTTCTGCTGCTGCACATACAGTTTAAAGTGCAACTCTAGACAGTAAACAAGTGGAATTAAAAAGTCCAACAAGATGTCGATGAATGAGGTAGAATTCAACAAGCATATAAAACTTGCCAGAGAAAAAATGAGAAATGAGATAAACCCAGGAAAATCAACACCACCACCAGCAGCTCTCTCACCTGAGTCACCAGGATCAGACTCACCTACATCTCAGGAAATTATAGCAACAAAGAAACGAAAAAGAATTAAACCAACAACAATAAGACCAAAAACATCCAAAAGAGCTCTAGAAGATAGAATGACTACAACAACAAAAAATAAAGAAATCACACACCATTTGAAATTTTAAACGGCAAAACACCTCTTGAAAAGGCAGAACTGTTATTTGCAATATTTGAAAATATTCTAGATAAATATCTAATTGAATGTTAATGTAGTTGTCTGTCGTTGCTTTTTTTATTATTACCTAACATTTATAAAAAATAAATATGAAATACATGACATTATTTAAACAAATCGTTTTTTTTTTCATTGGTCCACTGTGTAAACTAGTTTTAATATTTTAACTCATAATTAAACATCTTGTTTATTCCATAATTAATGTGATAAAGATGTAACGTGACCTCAAGGATCAACTAATCCCTTCTATTTTTGATTCTCGCAAATATCCAAGTTAAAATATACTATATAATAAAATATACACACACATATACATATACTGAGATTAGGCTAGGCCAGGCTCGGCTCTCTCTCACACTCATTCACTCTAAGCCATTCACACCCTCTACACGCTTCGGTCATTCCCACCACCCACTTCTTCGGCGACAACCCATTGCCCACTACTTCACAAGAACTCGACGAGGACCACTGCGGTGGTGACTCGGATGGACAGGTTACTGATCCAGAATCCCTACAGCTATACTGCTGATGTCTTTATATAAATCAAACATGTTGCAATTACTTATAATGTAAGCACACATGCACATGCAAAAATCTAAATAGGTTAAAATAAAAAATAGTTACAATCTAAACCACACATTAACAATTAAATGTTTAAATTATACAGCGTTTAAAATGCTAATAGAACAGCAGGCAGGCAATCTGCGCCAGGTAAAAAGCACGCTAGCTCCGGAATCGGGCTTCCGTTCGCGATCGAGATCTCAAGACGGTCGCGGCTTCGCGGTTGGCGCCTATATTCTTCAATTACGGGGTGGCCGAAATAATGAAGATGCGTTAATAATGATCCTATTTTCGGCTAATTGGAACCACAAAGATATTTTTGAGGTTTTAAAATATATTTTTTAAATTTTCTAAAAAATCGAGATGACCGAAAATTTGGCGTCCTCATATTCAACTCTAATTAGGGGTGGGACGTTAGGGGTGTGAACGATGATACTATTTTCGGCTAATTAAAACCACCAATATATTTTTTAAATATTTTAAAAAATCGAGAAGACTGAAAATTTAGAGTACTCATTTTCAACCCTAATTAGGGGTGGGACGTTAGGGGTGTTGAGCTGGAATCCGCATATCGTATCTACTTTTATTTCCTTTTAATTTAACCTACTAAATTATATTATCAACAATCTGATCGGTAATTCAAGTGTTGATGGGTAAATAGACAACGTTATTTGGAGTCTCAATAATTTACCAATAGCCGCCAATTTTCTTGGTTTGAAACCAAGCCAGTGTTTTATTGAATCTTGTTTAGAAAAATCTATGTCCTCACTGCATTTGATTCTACACTTCAGAGTTATTGTTAGCTTTAATAGAAATGATACTCCCTAACAATTCCCTCTCTTATGCTGTCATCATTATCATGCCATGATGAAGTCGCCAAAGGCTCGTTGTAGATATTTATTTATTGCATCAATATCATAGTTACCTTATGGAATTTCTATGTGGAACCACAAAAAAATTTATTGTTCTTATTTTTCTAGATATTTCGAATTGAATTGTAGGCCTAAGTTTATTAACCATAAGACATAGAGGATTATACCTAGAAGTAAGAGTTGAGCTTCTTCCAGACAGTAAGAGAGAATTCGACATTTTCGGTATTATGAAATATACTGTTCAAATACAGCACTGCATTTTTAATTATAAAATAAATTCAGACACATATGATCACTGTTGAATGCATTAAATGTTTGAAACTGTTTATAATTATACAATATTTTACATGGTCCGTTTGTATTTAGGTAATGTACCAATTCCCATGGAGGCCTTAGGTTACCATAGCTATCAAAATATACTGCTTTCTCTCCACTTTTCTTATATGCAGTCCAGTGTGTTCCAGAACCTCTTTCATTGTCCAGATTAATAATACCATATTCTGTATAATGCACTCAATGTGGTAAACTATCTCTGATAAATATGCCTTGAAAATGTTGAATATTTAATTTCTTAACCAATCTTATTAAATCCAAATTAGTAAGAGCTCGTTTCGGTAATTTTATCGGTGACACTTGTGTCCTAAAAAAAGACCAAATCCTTGTTTGTAATGTCTCATGTATAGTCCTTTACTCATAGCGATTTCTTTCATTGCAACATTGTGACGTTTACTTTCTTCAAACTTTTGGTTTGAATCTTTGACATAATTAACAGCCTTAGTAATTCCTGCTGCTCCACCACCTAAATACCACCAAGCACCAAGCGCACTTAAGCCTGCAAATAATGGAATTAGTGGTAGAAATCCTTCTCTCTTGGTATTTATATTACTCGGGCAGATTTAATATATTCTTCTTAACATTATTAAAAGCAACTTGCAACTTTAATACTATATTCCATATTCTTCGTATGTTTACCTTTTAGCGCTAGTCGTCCTTGCTTTGTTACATCTTTAAATGCTAATGATCCAATTTTTTTAGATTTCACTTTACGTTTACGGGTTTTACTTTTATTTTTTTAGTTTTCTTGTTAACGCATCCCACTCCTAATTTATCTTTGGCTTTCATTGTTGTTGCCACTGCCAAGGCTGCTTCCTTTTCTCCTATAGATGCATTTGACAATTTAAATCTCTCCACAGCCTTCTCACCCAAAACTTGATCTATAGTATGTCGTTGCTCCAAGTTTTTCGCCATGTTATAAGCCGCGTGGTGTTATTTACAAGCTTCGTCTAAACCAGTACCCATACCACCTCTTGCTGATCTCTTCGCAAGTTTTGTACCAGGACGACAACATCTATATCCTGGAATATGGAGCTCTACCGGTAAATTACTTTTAACAGAGTTTAATATACTGCTGCATGATTTTGATGGTTTATCGAAGCAAGAAGCGAAATACCGGAGTAGAATAGCTATGCCGATTCTGCTCCACAATTCAAGATGGCCACTGGAGCAAGATCGGCATAGCTTTCAACCGTCTACGTTACAATAGTTGATATCTGCGCGATAGAGGTTGATAATCGTTCGTACTGAGCGGAAGTATTATTTATTGGTGTATTAGTGTAATATGCATGCATAGCGACTGGATTCGGTTTCTGTCGACTACGCCAGTTTGGTTGATGATCTGCCTATCATTATTATGTAATTAATAGGGTTGATGATTAAAATATAAAAATTAAATATTTATCTTTTGTTTATTACAATTATTATACAATATAACATGTTACAGTACATTTGACAAAAACTTTATTTCCTTATTTTCGTAACACCTTTTCAACTAAGTGATAGTCAGGATGTTTTACTTTTTGTAATTCCAATTCACAGAAGCCTCCTGTTATTTCTTTACCACTCTCATGTTGCAATAAATATATTGTGGGGTTGGTTAATCTTATTTTTCTAATGTTAAAAATCTCGCTATATCAATTAGGTGTGTAGCTTTTCTTAAAAGCTTCTCTATATTTGCTAATTCTAACATCTACTTTAAATTTTGTTATTTTATCAGCAATTTTTAAATGGGTCTATGTTGACTTTAATAATGATCTCTCATTCTTAACTTTAATTGTTTGGTTGTATTTATCAACAATTTTATTTAAAATGGGATTCCACTTATATTCTCCTATATTTTATTCACGAATGCAATAAACATTATGTTGGAGAAACGTCTCGGCCTATGAATGTTAGAGTTGAGAAACATAAAAATTATATAAAAAGACGGGAATTTGAAAAATCCAAAATTTGCGAACACGCTTGGGAAAACGGTCATTTGATTCAATGGTATTCGGCAAAAATTTTAGAGAAGGAAGATAATGCAGCAAAAAGAAAATTAAAAGAGACCGCGATTATTTTGTTGACAGGAGATAAGTGTGTGTCAAACTGTTCAGTAAACATTGTTCATTATTGGTTACAGTTGTATCAAGAAGAAGTAAGTAACAATAAAATAAAAATCATTTAACATCTCTATGGACGTAGATAAACAAATTTTAAACTGTCAAACTTGACATACGTTTAATATTTCTACCACTATTTTGAGAACGAAAACTGAGAGTCAATAATACGGAAGTGCGCGATAGTGATGTGATTTTTGTTATTATTTACTTATCTGCTTCTTTCAGTGTGAGATTTTTTGGTTAGGCAAACTTAGTTTCAAAAATAACCCTTGACTGATTTCTTTGGCGCAAGGGCTTATTTAATTAATCTTTATTTTTTCAGAAGTGTGGCAAAAACCCAGTAAAACTAAAGAGAAACGATTAATATGTACTAATTGTTATTAATTCATTCATACTCATATCCATTATTATCCTTTGAATAAGGTGTCAAATCAAGTAAATCAACATGTATTAAATAATTCAGATCTCTTATTACGGTTCTACGTCTTTTGTAATTATTAATTCCGGCGGGTTTGTATACTTCATTAACAATATCTTCTTTTAGATTTGTTGCTTATTTGTTGAAGTTGTTGAGATATTTCATACTTAATTTCAATTAAAATTTTAGAATATAAAACTAATTTCTATATATTTATTCCCACAGAAACTCGTATAAAGAATTCTACAAATAAATTATTGTTTATAGTTTGCGGATCTTTTTCTCGAAATGAGATAAATTCCTTCTCATTTATAATTGTCATGATATCAGTACAGTAACCAGTTACATATTCAATCATAACTGACTCGTAGAAGAAAACTGTTTCCCTGAATGACCGTGGACACAAATGTTAAAATAACATTATAATGTAATTCCTTCAGTATGTTTCCTGTAATGTTTGTTAACATTACATCAAAATCTTCATGAGCTGAAGATGAATGCTTTGGTTGACTTATGTGTCTACCAAATTTATCGATTGTTATTTTTTTAAGTTAGCAATAAGTTTCTGCTTATTACTCAATAATTTTAGATTCATGCAACTCTTCGATAATAGACGCGATTTCCTTAGCGTGATCTGTATGGCTAACGTTTTGAGAGGAAACTAAAAGCCTTAATCTCTCAACAAGTTCAATAGGATCGTCCCAGTATACATAATCGATTATTCCATTAACATACCAAGATCTAAATTCATTCGAATTAAAGGTGCTATGCTACAAGGTCCTCGTGGTGTTAGTGGTTGTATACTCAATGCGGAGATAATTTTTTATATTTGTAAGATGCATTACCCTGAATTGCCTTCTGTGAAACCAATTGGATGTTTCTTAAAAACTAACTCGTAGAGTCCAGGAATCCCCTTATAACGTAACCTTCTTATAATTAAATCGAATTCTAGAGATGCTTTACCAATTTTTAATTCATTATGCTCGAGCAGGTCAGTTACTACTGTTACTACTGTTGCTAATAACAATGAATAAACTTAGCAGAGCTTATTTTTCTTTATA